>CAWYPQ010000097.1:0-43444 GCA_963965965.1 Trididemnum nubilum
AAATTGACCAGAAAAAACAAATCTTTTATCTGCATTGGACACAAACTAAGTACATAGTTGAAAAAGAACGCAATAACTGCATGAGTTTTAAGCAAAATAATTAGTGCACTTCCAATATGCAAAACAAAGGCTCGGTAAGATGTTTCTTCTAACGGAATAACAACTACAGCTTAACATTATGACTAGAAACAAGCAAAACAGAAAATTTTTATAACCCTTAATCTTGTAGATAAAGTTTCTTTAATTGATTTCCAGGTTGCTATGTAAAAATAGATGTCAATTCAATAACAAACAGCGGCTCATAGCTACCACCAAGTCAACGGTGAGAAAGTTAGCCATCTCAACAATACTTAATTCAATTAGCTCGATAAAACATTCGATTTTAACTGTTTACATTGACAATTAACAATTGTGACATGTGCTGGCTTGAGTGCGTAACAAAGTGAAATCAATTTTTAGTAACAATAAAGTTTATAGTTTATAGTTTAACTATGCACTATCAAAGCCAAACAACAAGGAGAAACAACAAGTTGCTAATGATATAAATAGTAGAACAAGAATAACCTTAGTCAGTTTTAGCAGATGCCGTTTGCAAAAAAGTAACACAGTCAACGTTAATTTTTATATTCTCTTTTACAGTTTCTTTTTTGGCATGAAGCAAAAAGCTAAAAAATACAAAAAAAAGTACAGCTAGCAGTAAAAATATTCTGAATGAAAATAATGCTTTTATTTGGCACTATCGCGACACAAAGCACCTTTGTTTTGTTTTTTTGTTTTATTTTTTGAGGTAAAATTAGCGGTTTTTAAGTTACGAGAAGGTGAAATTGCCATAATTTCAAAACCATTCAAGGTAGAAACTTGAAATTTAGAATTTGGATGGAAAATGCATGCAACAATCTTGTTTGCAAATTTATGGGGACAATCGGTCACGTGATTTGGGTTTTCAAGCAAAAACTAAATACTCCGATCAAAGATTTTAAAACTCTGTAGATAAGAAACTAAAGTAGGATATAACAATGTGTGATAAATCTGACCCATACTACTAAGCAAAATTTTGTAAGGCTCAAAAATTCAACATACGGTTAAAAAACCATTTCGTTTTTTCAAATGAAATATAATACTTCAGTGTTTTTCGTGATGGCCAAAGAGCTGGCTTAGAGCAAGGGTCCATTACTTGAGGCCGTAAAAGGAATTTTTTGCGGCAGTGAAATTGTACTTCAAAATGCACGTGAGGCGGCCGAGCATTGATTAAAATGTTTTACTGCGTAACTGTTAAGAAATAACTGTTATGAACAGTTACGATTTGCTAGCTATACAGTTAATTAAGACGATAATATGCAATGTTGCTTATTTACCAATGCGTAACTAATTACCGCTTACAGTTGGCCTAGCCGAGACCTTTCCAAAAAGTTCCAATTCGATAGATGCGTATTGCGTAACTTTTCAACGTCACAGTTATTTTAACTAGTTTATTCCCGAAGCTTCTTCTTCCTTATTTAACAATTACGCTAGTTTAATGCCGTGTACAAATTTCTAACTGTGACGTTACAATGATATGATTTTTACGAAAAAAATAGTTTTTCTTATATTTTTCGGGATTGTTCCTTTTGCCAATAAATAACGTGAATTTTCTTGACTTAGGGAAAGAAGTGAGAATAAGTTTTGACGCGAAACTGCTGTTAAGTTGCGTTACAAGTGTTAGCCTATTACGCCGCTTAGGATTCAGTTAGTGCTAAGTTATGTGATAAAAATAGAGTAGTTCGATTATAATTCTGATGTATATAGAAGGTAAGGCGTCGTGATCCATAGGCGTAGCCAGGGGGGTGCGCTGGAAGTCTGGCCCCTCCAATTGAAATAACACCAATGATGAAAATATGACAAAAGCGTTTATTGTTTCTTCAGTTTCGGTTTCTTTTGGCATGTTTGCGTACAACAGAACACGTGTACAACAGTACTTAACAGGGTGGCTGGACTGGGGGGGCCGGGTTCCCTCGATTCAATTTTTGGCAACCAATTTAAATGTATTACCCGAGTAAAATTAAGGGTTTTTTTCTAAAAGTTGTAACCTTAGGCCCTTAGCTAACCTTTTATTTGAACATAATGCAATAACCCGGACCAGATTTACGATATGGAGCAGTGCCAGGCCAAGGGCCCAGCGCTTTGATGTTAAGACATTTATGTGATCACCACCAATATTGGCAGGAAGATGTTGCAAAAATCCCCAAAGTACCAGAGGCACCACGCAATGTCAATCCGGCCCAAGCACTGACATGCTGGTAAATAGGTCTAACCACTGATTATACCATTTTTCAACAACAATTCTTCTCAACCTCGCTAGTTTTTACGCGAAAAATACTTTTGAAAAAAAATAGTTAGGGGAAATACTCTTTGAACAAATGGCTCTGAAGACGTGCGAAATGTGATCCAAAGGCTTTAAAAAGGCTATTTTTTCCAAAAAATTTTAAATAGGTAATCGGCCTGCGGCTGGGGGCTTCGCCCCAGACCATCATAACCTCCGGCGGCTGGGGGCTCCGCCCCAGACCCTCCTCTGTGATTCGTTTGAGTTACACTATTTTACTCGGTGCGTCTCCAGCTTCAGAATTTTTTGCTTAAAGCCCTCTTCCTTTAGCAAAATCCTGATTTAGTGCCAAAACAGACCCAGACTTTTGATTTTCCATTCTACGATATTTTTGCCCAACAAAAAGTTCCTCTTTCGAAAATTTCTGGTGACGCCATTGCATGTGATTTGTGGCTTGCCCCCCCCCCCCCCCAATCAAAAATCCTGGCTACGGCTATGTCTTGATCTATGCGCTTTAGCCACTGGAGTAACCTGGGAGGCTATAATAATCCCATTGGCCTGCCGACCAAAAGGCAGAATAAGAAAAAGACCACATTTTTAGCACTTCTGAGACTGTCTTTTGCCTTAAAATAGACACAAAAATGATTTAAAGCATTTTTTGAAACTTTTGTTTGGGGGGGGAGGCTAATTTGTCAAAAATAAAACTCATAGATTAAAAAAAAAACTGAAAATGGCCAAAAACTGGTATTCAAATTTGATTGCTTATTGAAAAACGCTTATCGTAGGTTTCATCAAAAAATATAGAAGCTCAGGAATAAGGAAGGGGAGCTATTCATTATTAGTTAATTACCAAGCACTTTTCTCAAATTCCCTTCCATTAGCCCCCCTAATTATATTTTTTTCTATAAAATATAGACGAAATAGAATGCACCTTGAGGGTTTTTATTGAACTACCCGTATAGGATTTTATGATTTACCAGCTTGTAAATAATAAAACTGAAATTCTGACAATAGTAATATCCTTCATAGCCCATTTATGCAACTAGTATCATGCTTTTGTACTGCTAATTTCTATGCAACGTTTTAATCGCATTAATTTTCATCAAAGTAGACCCAAAATTACGTTAATTTTGCCAAAAATACAAAATTTTCCTGCGCTGTAGGCCAAGACCCCAGGCCCCCGTAACTACCCCCCTACCCCCATTGCAGATTTCTGACTACGCGCATGCTTTTAGCTGGTCAGCAACACAATACCATACTTAGTTCATCCTTTTCCTGTCTGGTTTTAGGTATCAAAATAACAGCAATAATATATATTTAACAGTCTTTTGGCCATTTTTTTCGAAATTAAAATCTAGCATATTTCATTTGGATCTAGCATTTTCTGATATATATTTTCATCTTCATTTTTGTGATTTATGATTGAATAAATTCTCCAAACTAGAAAATTTGATTTTGTCTAATATTTAATATGTGTAGTTAGTTAAACTGCAAGATAGGCTAGTTAAATTGCGTGGGTAGTTAGTTAAATTGCCAGGCTTAAAAAAATGACTTTTACTAGCGGCGGCTGTTAGCACATTTATAGGATGTTTTGCGGCCGGCAGTAGTGAAAAGGTTGTGCACCCCTGACTTAATTAGAGGTTATATGAGATTAAGTTTTACAGTGGGCTTCTATGCTCAATGAGTCATCAATATGTTTCAAGCTTTTTCTTTTTAAATTTTACCTTTAACTTTTTTTTACTTAATCCAGTCATGCAGCTTAATTGTGATCAAAAAGTTCCGATTTTCATTCTCTGTAACGACATTAGCTTTAGTTTTTATTTAAAGCTGCCGAGATGTGATGTAATATTTAAACATCGCGTTCTAAGTATAAAACAACTTGGGTTCAATTTTAAGTGCGTCCCCAAGATTTTAAAAACCGAAATAAATTTTTCAATTAATTTTATTGTTTGTTAGTTTTCTCTAATCTTTGCTCAATTTGTATTCTGGTAGATCAGGATTCACCCCCGGTGATGCCATTAGTTAAAGATTTTTTTTAACTATTGCAGATACGATACTAATTGAATGACATATTACAACTGCTTAATATTTTACCAGGTTTAGTTGAAACATATGATAGGGCTATATCAGTGGTTCTCAACCTCTGGTACGCGTACCATTAGTGGTACGCGAAAGCTTTTCAGTTGGTATGCGAGTCATTTCCATTATTTTTATACAAAAGCCTGGATTCACAGCTTTCTTGTATTTTTTTATCCGGTTTTGCTTTTGATGAATAAATTTTGCGAAAGCCTGAAATTCTTATTGTTTCGTAACATTGCGATCTTCATGCACACAAAGCAGTGTCAAATTATGCGTCACAAACCAAATAATGACTTTTGCACGAAAAAAACATTTTAGAAAATGGTAATACAATTAGTTAAATTTTTTGATCGACCCTGCATCATGTCCAAACGAAAGCGTGATCGGCGTACGTAAAATATACTGTAGTTTCATCGCATTTCATCACTCCGGCAAAGTTCTTCCACAATGTGCGGGTTACATGAAAAAAACTCTTCAAAGCTACGATGAAGTTCAGACGCTCGCTAAAATGCCATGAAGAAACGAACTACGTAGACAAAATGGACCGAGAGTTGAGCTACTCCCAGCGACTGGGCGGTGAAGCTATGCTAAAGAGCATTGAAAATTGGACAACTTACTAAATTTAACTGAGTAGAGATCTTGTGAAGTCGCTACCCAATAGCAAAAAATTTGCAAGCCTATTCAACAGTAAAGTTCAAGAGCGTTTTCCCCCTATTTAAGGTTTATGTTTAACAATACTGTCACGTGCAGCGTTGCGATACGTGATGGCGGGACTAAAGGCTTTAAGTTTGGATTTGCTATGCAACTTCGAATATGTGGAACTGATGTCACCGCTCAGCATCTGCAATCAAATAGATGCACAGCAAGAAGTGATACGCGTTGACAATTCGGGGAGCCCAAGTGGTACGAAGTCGTCAAAAGGTTGAGAATCACTGGCTATATCATCGTTAATTTGCACTGGGCTTACTGAGTTTAAAACAACCACCAAACAATTAGTTTTCCGAGAAATGCCAGTGAAATTCAAATTATGATTTGAAAAATGCAATTGAAAAGTAACGGGCAGAAAACCCGAATTAAATTTCTGGGAAATATACATTTAGCTTGAACTTAAAAATTATTTGACTTTTCTTTTTTAAGTTGAAATTAACCACACTACGACCAATTTAAAGAGATACTGCCCAAAATCGGTTTTATTGAAGAAATAAAAACTATTTGATGCACGTAGTAAAAGAGGTGCCCCAGAGCTTTTTTCCAATTTCCCTTACTAGCAAAAATATGATTTAATCCGTTCAACTTCGTACGATTGGCAACCCTGCATGTCGCAATTTTGTAACGTCACAAAACACCTTTTGTGGATCAGTACTCGCAGCCTATAGGTATACAGTTAATCGTAGCATTAGCCAAGTAATCAGAGCACACATGACAGAAATTTTCTCGCTTGCTTTAATAACGAGAATTTTTTAAAAGGTGCTTACGAACAAAATACTCGTTAAAGGCAAGAGATTATTTTTGCTCGCGCATTTGAATCTCTCGAGCTGTGTTACGTCATTTTCATTCGCTAAGTTGCTTGGATCGATCGCGAGATATAACTCGAGTAAAAAAACATCAGATTTTCCTCGCCAACTTAACGAAGATTTTGAAGCACTCGTTAAGTGTACGAAACATTTTTGGTCAGAATTCTAATAACATAATGTTGAAAACTCTAACTTAAGCGAATTTTTGTTGAAAATTGCTGAACAATGGTCTCCATGTTTGCTATTAGACTGCTAGAAAGAAAGCGAATTGCACTGAGAGCCGTTCGCTGTATCGACTGATAAAAAAAACTTTAAGTTGCTCCAGCTGACAAAAATAAAATACTCTTTTTTTGACACAATTTTCCAAGAACATGAAACTCGTTTTTGCTCAAAATTTAAGAACAAACTAAAAACAATGCTAGCCTCGGTAGCAAATAAACAAAAGCGAACGAAAAAAAAATTCAAATCAAAGAAAAGTAAATAAATTTTGTAATGATTCAAAACTGCAAAATTTTAGTAATTTTCATTTGTTTGCAAGCAAAATTGCTGCAACTATTCCAAGAGTATAAAGCGCTGTTTGAGATTTTTTTTTTTTTTTTTTGGCAGTCGTTCGAAAAAAGCTTGAAAGCCTTTACTCAGAAAGGAGAGAATAGGAAATTAAATACTGTTGCAAATATGGTCGCTAAAATTGACATCGATGCTCTAAAGATTTTTTAAAAATCAAGAACAAACGAGGCTGGGAATTGGCAAAAAATTAAAAACAGCCAGTCTCTACTCTAGAGCTACTGGTGCTACTGGTTCTAAAAAAGAAGAGTGTACTTCGACTGTAGCATATACGTACACCGACCAACAACCTAAAGAGCGCTTAACGTCATTTAAAAAATTGTGGTATGGTACAAGTTTTTTTTTACGTTGATCTAAAAATATAATTAAACTCTGTCGTTTCATTAACTAATTATTATCAATGAAGGATTTTGCAAGCTTAGAAAATTAGCGCATGGCCCATAGTATCTTTTTCCATAGCAATAATTGCAGTATATACCGTCATACAGACACAGTACGCTTGAACGCATTATTTTGAAGTAGAAAATCATCTGACATCATAATGAGATATTTATTACGTGCAAACGCAACATCTCGTAAAGAAATTTGAGCGAGCATTTTTAACGAGTGCTAGACGAGACGGTTGGAAAATAGCTTTTTGTCTACAAAGTTTTTTGCTCGGTAACGTCCTTTAGCGAACGAAAATTGGCTTTACGAGCTCGTTAACTTGTTTTTTCATGTGGACCCAGATTTGGAGGCTACTTATAGCTATACGTGTTGGTAAGTTATGGGTATTAAATTAGGCTTATAGTATATTCTGTTATTTTTTTGCTATGATCAGAGCATAAAAAACCACTTGTATAATGTAACACGCTGACAACATGGACACTAAGGGTATTCCTTAAAATTTTTTTTTAGAATTTAGAAAAAGCAAAAGTGCCAGTGGATGAAATTTTTATTATATAGCAAGAACGCAACAATGATTTTTTTAATTTTGAAAAAAATTTCCCCACAAACGTGATTTTCGGCCCCCACCTACCCCCAATTTTGTGCTTTTTTGTTTGCAGTGCTTTACTGGCTCAAACAACATGCTTAATACCCTTTCTGAAGGATGACCCTTACTCTTACACAGACTTTTAAAAAAATTGAGTCGAAATCAACCAATGGGGTCAAGAGATATAAGCAATTAATTACTCTAGTTGCACAATACTCCCTCTAGTGGCAGAAATTCAAAATGCTCTATTGTTGGTTGATTTGTGTAAAATTAGTGTCTAATCCTACATTTTCGGTAACGCCAAATTGAATGCAATGGTTAGTTTTACAGAATTTTGCCACTAGGGGGCAGCAAACATGATTTGATTGATATTGGTGGTTACCAGAGGTGTAGTCCTCAAGGACGTCCTTGGTCTCGAGGCCTCAAGTCCTCGAAAATTAGCCTGTCCTTGGCTCGAGGACAGCACTATTTTTTGAATTGTTAAAATTTTAAGGAGCGCCGGAAAAATTTTTTGGAAAACGTTTTTTTGTGGAGGTCGCCTGAAAGATTTTTGTGAAAATCTTTTTTTTTTGGAGAGCACTTGCGCTTGTGTCCTTGGTTCTTGGCCTTGAGAGTGTCTGTCCTCGGAGAGGCTCTCCTTGGCCTCGGATTTTTTTTGTGTCCTTGGCCTTGGCCTCGAGCCTTGTGTCCTCGACTCCACCTATGGTGATTACAGTATATACTATAAAGATGTCAAAATTTTTTTGCTACTGAAACTAAACATTTTAGTACTTTCATGACAACTTAGAGTGCTTGTTGCTTAAAAATTTAATGTAATAATCGGTTTGATCAATCTTTAGGTTGCAAATTTGCCGAAGAATAACATAAGATTGGCAGTTGAATTACTGTTAGCTTTATGTCAAGTTACGCCTAACAGGGCATTTTGTTGTAAGTTTTAAAGATCCCCCTTGCTCCATACCCTTTCTGATGACTCCTTTCGATATTGCAGACTGTGTGGGAGGCTGCTGCTCCATCACTGATTTCTGAGAGAATGCTGGATGCTTTTTTTTGCAAGAAACCCCTAGGATGGGTTACTAACTCGACTACTTTTTTAGTCATTTGTCAATTATATCTATTAGGTGGCTCGTTTTCTATGTTTGTTATATTTGCAGAACTTGACCAATCACTG
Organism: Trididemnum nubilum; assembly: GCA_963965965.1. Taxonomy (NCBI): domain Eukaryota; kingdom Metazoa; phylum Chordata; class Ascidiacea; order Aplousobranchia; family Didemnidae; genus Trididemnum; species Trididemnum nubilum. Next base: position 8,598 of record CAWYPQ010000097.1, read on the forward strand.
CTGTCGTATTCTGGAGCTTTCACTATAATTGTTGTTGAAGGTTCACAGCTTTCATTAAAAGGTTTCTTCAGAAGTTTTCTTTTTGAAGGGTGAATGGTGATCGAGGAAGCCTTTTTATTTGTGATATATCCAATACTACCATTGAATTTAACTTGATTTTGATATAGCTTCTTGTCCTTCTCGCACAGCCACTCTCCATCTGATTTGTAATATTAAATATCTTAGACATCTCTGCTTCAAATTTGCTGGTAGGTCTGTGCTAATATTTCTCATTTTGCTTGATTAGACAAGTTAAACGATACTCATTGCACCTTTTTCTGTTAAGAGGGGAAAATTCAGTTTTGCCCAAAGACCAGTAAGCTCTTTGCATATGAAGGGAAGTCTATCTTTCTTTGACTTGGTGCTCTCCAGCAAAAAGTAGTAACGTCCGAGTATATGTTTTTTTGAGGGCTTACGCACAAAATTAGTCAAGCAGTCAACTATTGGCAGATGTCTCCTTGTGGGTTCTTGCAAGGGGAAACTTTTGGCTGGTAGATTATCAGTCTATGCTTAAACACTTTTTTGAATAATTCTAGCTGATTTATGATACGCCATAACTCTACACAAATAATTATTTAAACATACAAAGGTGACTCACCAATTTGGTGAGATAAAGAAAAAAATCAGTTTATAGTTGTTAAATATAGCAATTATTCTTTTAAGTTTTCCTGTGATTGAAGGCTAAATCTGCAGTACACAGTAAGATATATCAGGTCAAATCATTAATAGCTGATCTGGGATCGCAGGTATGTGATTAAATAGTTAACAAGTATAACGTGTTGCATGGGAAGCACTAATCTGAATTTTTTTTCGTAAAATAACAATCAAAACTCACCCACTATGTGCCTGTGAACTAGGCAGGGCTCAATGTTTGCTGGTCAGCAATCAAACCAAAACTTCACAATTAGGAAACAGCTTACCTAAGAGCGATTACGAAAGCAAAGGCAAAAGTTTTTTTTCTAGACTTGCGCTGAAATGCACAGCTAGATATAATAACGGCCCAGAACCAGCAATTCTTCGACTGCCAACCGTATGCTATCACTTGCATGAAACTGAAACCTGAAGATTGAGCTAAACAGATTATTACATTTTAGTTTTAAGTGGTCATAAAACTACTAAAACATTTATTTGCAAAAAAACTTATGCACCTTTAAAGCATAAAATCACTAATATTGATGAAATCATGTTTGCTGCCCCCTAGTGGCAAAATTCTGTAAAACTAACCATTGCATTCAGTTCGTCGTTACCGAAAATGTAGGATTAGACACTAATTTTACACAAATCAACCAACAATAGAGCATTTTGAATTTCTGCCACTAGAGGGAGTATTGTGCAACTAGAGTAATTAATTGCTTATATCTCTTGACCCCATTGGTTGATTTCGACTCAATTTTTTTAAAAGTCTGTGTAAGAGTAAGGGTCATCCTTCAGAAAGGGTATTAAGCATGTTGGTACGTTCGGAGAACGGTCGATTCTAAATGAACAAGTTATAGCTGCCCTATCAACGCCTGACGCGAGATGTATCAAAATTCTTGGCTCAAGCAACGAATTCTATTGTCTCTACATGCATCACGTCAGTTAACCACAGTAATTTAAACTTAACCTAAACCCCTAGAATAAGCCCAACTAACTATGGATACGCTATAGGTAACTTAGCGTTTCCTAAACAAATAGAATAAGATAACTATACCACAACAGGCTAGCAAAACAATACACTGAATTCACGTGTCTGCACTCTGCGCTGTACTACTGCGAAAGGAATGAGCGACAATATGTAGCAAGAGCGGCCAAACAACCACTATGACTCAACAGCACAGTACAGTCGCGCAACAATGATTTCAGAACGAGCTAAGCAACGTCAAGCAAAGAAGGGGAAACCCCAACAGGTGAAATATGTACAGTATCTAACAGACCGTATTTGAGCGTAACATGGCCGGCCCAAAATATTGAGCAGGAATACAAACGTAACCGGAGCAATATTTTCAAATAATGAAGCGAGAATACACAAGTAATAATCAACACATAAGCTAGCGACCCAGGCAATAACACACAGAGTAGACAGAACTACTGGTATCGTCAATATTGAGAATAAGAACAGTAAAACAATACAGAACTTAAAGCAGAGCACAACTGCGCCACGGCAGCACAGTAACACACGCGTCGCGCGGCCCACGTATGATATGTAAGCTTAAACACACGGGGGGAGTGGAGGAGCATACTTGTATCTAGTATCATACGTGGGTAAACAGTCCATAGTTCGTATGCTCAGGCCGTAATATTAGGCTGCACCAAGCCTGTAGCATAAGCGTCAGTAACAGTCCATGGTGCTAAAAGTTCACAGTTTATTGTACATTTAGCTCGCCTGTAACAAAGCAAACAGTCTATAGGTAGGCGGCTAATACGGCCTTATCGGGTAGCATCAACAGGGATAGGGCTGTTAAGCACTCTTCAGTGTGCCAAGTAAGCAAGTACAATGTTCATATAGTCAATATTGTTCATGTTGATGCATCCGAAATAACACACCGCACAATGTGCTGGTATGTAACAGACTTCATCGATGTAGACAACTAAGTGTCGCACTCCAAAAGGCAGAGCTTTCTCACATCTCTTGTGAAAACCTTCCCTCCGGCAACTCGGATCTTCACCCTTCTCACCAAATTATCACGATCTGGCATGATCTCATTCACTATTCCCTTTGGCCAGGAATTCCGAGGTGCACTTTCTTCCATCAAGAGGACAAGGTCCCCAACTGCAAAGTTACGTTGAGGGGACAGCCATTTCTGACGGCGTTGAAGGAGGGGCAAGTATTCAGATCGCCATCTCTTCCAGAATTGATCGGCCTGGTATTGACAAGCACGCCATGATGAACGTAAGCCGTCTGAAGGAAGGAAAACATCCGAAGGGTACCCAGGACTAACGCTTCCAGTAAGAAGCATCGATGGAGTCAAGGTTTGCAAATCATCTGGTTCGGTTCCCACTCTAGTCAGTGGTCTGTTGTTCAGGATACACTCAATCTCTTTGAAGAGGGTTACTAAACCTTCATCGGATAAGCTTATTACATGCTTGTCAGCCATCATGGAACGCATGGCCTTGCGAACCTGTTTCGGAGACACTCCCCTCGAGTACAAATCTGCGGGGTTCCGTTGCGTGTCTACCCACCTCCATTGCTCCGCTGCAGAAAGTTTTCGAATTAAGCTAATTCGGTTGGTCTCAAAGGCGGGTCGACGCTTTGAGGTGTCCCTCAGACAAGCGAGTACCGTAGTGGAATCAGACCAATATGTGACTTGGTCTATGGTAATGTCATGTTCACGCATAACTGTCTTGGCCAAGCGAATTGCCACAACTGCAGCACAAAGCTCCAAGCGTGGAACGGAAAGCTTCTTTATAGGGATAACTCTTGACTTGCCGATGATGAACGAAGTTGAAACCCTTGCGGCTTTGCTGACCCAAAAATAACACACTGCTCCATAGCCATTGCAACTCGCATCCGCAAAGCAGTGCAGCTCTATCCTGTCGGCGCCAGGAAGGTTCTCATATGCACGCGGCATGGAGATCTGATCTAAACAAGGCAAAGCATTGAGCCACCTTTCCCATTCAAGACGATCAGATTCAGAAATCTCTGAGTCCCAGTCCAAACCTTGAATAGTCAAGCGTTGCAAGATGAGTTTAGCTGGTAGCATGTACGGTCCAACCATGCCCAAGGGATCATAGATGCTGGCCATGAGTGACAGTAAACCGCGTCGAGTGAAAGGATGGCTGCTACCAGTCACCTTTATACAAAGGAGGTCATCGTCCGGGTTCCACACCAAACCCAGAGCCTTGTGTGAGGGGAGATCATCTTCATGGAGATCCACCTGATGAAGCTGAGGAGCAAGTAGATCTGGAGGAACGGCTTCAAGGACTTCCCGGCGGTTGCTTACATATTTAGCCAACTGAAAGCCACCACTGGCAAGGAGAGCATTGAGTTCGGCGAGCAGACAGACTGCCGCCTTGCTGTCAGGAACGGAGATCAACAGATCGTCCACATAAAGATGACGAGAGATAGCTGTCTTGGCTTTCTCTGAAGCATTGGTGCGGTTCTCTTGGGCAGTCCGGCGAAGAGCATACCCCGAAACACTGGGTGACGAAGTCAGGCCAAAGGCATGCACAGTGAGTTGATAAATCTTGGTCGATTTAGAGGGATCACCATCTCCCCACCATAGGAATCGCAAGGCAGTCTGATCGATGGGATCAACATTAACCTGGTGGAACATGTTACGGATGTCGGCCACCAAGGCAACACTGTGAGGCCTAAAACGAAAGAGAACCCCAAGTAAGGTGTTAGTGTTATCTGGTCCTTGTAAGAGTTGCTTGTTCAAAGATGTTCCACCGCAAGCAGCAGCACAGTCGAAAACCACCCTAAACTTCCCACCAGTAGAGTGATGCGGGATGTACCAAACTCTACCTTCTTCTGGGGGTTTCATCTGATCAGTTACCTCAAAGGCATGACCAAGCTGGATCATATCATCGATTTTGGCTCTATACTTCACATGCGTCTCTGGGTCGCGTAGCAGCCGACGTCCAAGGCTCTTTAGTCGGGACAGTGCAACGGGGTAGTTGTCTGGAAGGTTAGGACAACCTTTTCTCCAGGGAAGTCTCATACTATAGTGACCGTCTTTCCAAGTGCAAGAACTCTGCATCAGGTCCGTAGCCGTCTTATCATCCTCAGATGGTAGTAGTTCATCGGGGTCATGAGACAAATCCACAAAGTCAAGTTGACAAGGGCAAAGCGCCTCCGAAACCCGTTCTACATCGCGTGATGAAATCAGATTTACATGATCAGTCCCAAGGGGTTCTGGATCGCAGCCAAATAGCACCCATCCAAGAGGAGATTTGCCTGCCCACAGATTTGAATCATCACCTTGGCGTACCTCAGAGAAAACATGCAATGCAGGTGAGCAGGTACCCAAGAGTAAGTCAACCCTGTCTGTTCCAATCAACGGAATATCAACATCTGCCAAGTGTTCATTGCACGCGAAGTCTCTACCTGAAGGTATACTAGCGCTGCAGTCAGGCAAACCATCCACCACCCTGACGCCTGTCAAACTGAAGACTTCCATTTCATTCATCCCACGAACAGTGCACTCGGTATCCACAGTATTTGATACCTTTACACTACCGTCAGCTAGCTGGAGACTGGATCTCACTGGCCAACCTTTCAGTTCCAACTCATCAAACACTTGTTGGGATAAAAGATGAACATCTGCACCGGTGTCAAGTAGCGCCAATATATCCTTGCTCTTGCCACTAGTGGGATTCGCAATCCGTACTGGCAAGACCTGAAGTCGTCCCCTAACTTTAGAACCACAAGCGTAAGCATTCTTAGTTTCAGGATTTTCTTTCAAGCCATTTTCTGACGTACAGCCACGGTCAGCCTTCGGGCCGTTACTGGAAACAGGAGACCCTGAGCTTAAAGATTCATCACCTTTGGTGCCACCCGGTAGATGTAGCAAGGAGTGGTGACTCTGCTGGCAAATTCGGCACCTGGCCTTACTTGGGCATTTTGAGACTACATGACCACTTCCAAGACAATTGAAGCAGAGTCGCTTGTGTTTAACAAGGGTTTTCCGTTCAGCAACCGATTTCTTGTTGAACTGCTCACAGCGCCAAACGAAGTGACCAGGAGCACCACAGGCTGTGCATAGCCGATCTCCTTTGACCTTTTGATCTTCGCGTTTCGGTGTGACAGGAACAGATGAGGTGGTTATGTCACGGGACTGCACAGCATGAACCCTGGCTGGCTTGGACCTCGACCATCCGCTACTGCGACGTTGAGTCTTGTCGTGATCTCTTGGAGCTGCCATAAGTCTTCCTAGGCGTGAGCTGGCCAAACCTTGAGCCTGATCAATGAATTCGACGAAGAGGTTGAACGGTACAACATCCATGTCATACCCTCTCTTCATGGCCAACTTGGCAAATTGTTCCTGGTAGTGCCGGGGTAAACGAGAGAAGATACCATCGGTAGTGGACGTTGCGTCCAGCTGGTTTGCTGCATTGGCCGACTGGAGGACCATTTACAGTTAATCAAGTCTGCATAGAATTCTCGGAGACCTTTCTCATCGGAACGGATTAGGGGTCCTTCACACACGAGCTTCAAATGAGCCTTTATTGATACCGAAGGAGAGCCAAAGGCTTTGTACAGCAAGCTAAGAGCCTCTTGCAGCCCCTGGGCGGCTGGCAACATTACGCAGTTGCTAATCAATCGCCTGGCCTGCCCAGCAGTAGAATCTAGGAGCATTTGCAGAGCATGGGCAGGATCCGACTGACCGTGTAATCTAAGGATTCGATCTTGTATCTGACGAATGAAGATATGGTATTTGAGAGGATCACCATCAAATTGCTGATCCTGTGTTAGTGCACGCGAATCTTGGCAGCGTACTATGACCTGTGCCAATTCTTTCAGGTTATTGGACCTTTCTCTTTGAGCGGGAGCTGATGGTTGGGATTCAGAAACAGTGGGAAGCACACGAGGGGTTGGGAGAGGGGACCCAGAGACCAAAGTACACCCAGAGGAAGTGGATACCGGGGCCCCAGGCACCTGTGCACATGGAGAATAAGCATACCCAGACGAGGCCGGCCCAAGGAACACTGGAGCCGTGGAGGCAAACGATGATAGACAGGCTGTGACTGGAGACGAAACAGGTAAAACCCAGGGAGATGGAGAATGGGACCCGGAAACAAGAGGTGACACAATGTGACCACTGGATAAAGCCGGCCCATCTAGCAATGGCGTCTGATTGGATTCAGAAGAAACTCCATGGGTGTATGGACTAGAGAACCCAACAGCTGTTGACGAAGATGCAGCAGGAGGAACCTCCACGGTGCTGATACCTAGCGGAGAACTGACCACCGTAGGAGGTACCACCCAGGATGCAGCATGAGGGTTCAACGATTGTACCGGCGGAGTGGTATCCGTAGGTAGTAAGTTACCAGGCTCACTGGAAGAGCCAGAAACTTGAGCAGCATTGAATGGCCCTGCGTCCTCATTAGGTTCAACTAGGCTAGCTACATAGTTGCTCACCTTCTCATGAGCTGAAAGAGATGGCGCGGGATTATCTTCATCTAGATCTAGCAGACCATCATAAGCATCAGCCATGACTTTAGCCTTGGCTAGGTCAGTTTCTGCTTGTACGACTGCCTGCTCAGTTTCTGCTTGTATGACTGCTTGATCGGCGTCGGCCTTAGCCTTAGCCATAGCCTTGGCCAGAGTCTGGTCCCTTTTAGATTTTTCCAAATTTATTTCAGCGATTTGCATTTCTAAGCGAGCCCTAGCTACAGATGACAGCGAGGTACGAGAGGTAGTACTAGAGCCCGACCTAGAATGACTCTTCTTAGGCCGATAAGATGTAAAGGAGCCTTTGGGGTGAGTAGCAGCAATTTCCTCTACGGTGGAGGAGTTACCAGGTTCACCCAAGCCTTGTGCATTAGAAGCACCTTCCTGATGTTCAGAGACAACTTTCTGAAGCCGTTTAGGCGCCCTTTGTATTTCAACTATCGACGCTGGGGAGCCTTCTGAAAGAGCGCGACCTGAGTCGCCACGTTGCTTCGAACTACGAGTGTTGTATAAACTTCTAGACATTATCTTGTCTGGATCAGCAAAAGAAAACAGCTATATAACGACAATAGTTACCTATAGGAATGGTACGTTCGGAGAACGGTCGATTCTAAATGAACAAGTTATAGCTGCCCTATCAACGCCTGACGCGAGATGTACCAAAATTCTTGGCTCAAGCAACGAATTCTATTGTCTCTACATGCATCACGTCAGTTAACCACAGTAATTTAAACTTAACCTAAACCCCTAGAATAAGCCCAACTAACTATGGATACGCTATAGGTAACTTAGCGTTTCCTAAACAAATAGAATAAGATAACTATACCACAACAGGCTAGCAAAACAATACACTGAATTCACGTGTCTGCACTCTGCGCTGTACTACTGCGAAAGGAATGAGCGACAATATGTAGCAAGAGCGGCCAAACAACCACTATGACTCAACAGCACAGTACAGTCGCGCAACAATGATTTCAGAACGAGCTAAGCAACGTCAAGCAAAGAAGGGGAAACCCCAACAGGTGAAATATGTACAGTATCTAACAGACCGTATTTGAGCGTAACACATGTTGTTTGAGCCAGTAAAGCACTGCAAACAAAAAAGCACAAAATTGGGGGTAGGTGGGGGCCGAAAATCACGTTTGTGGGGAAATTTTTTTCAAAATTAAAAAAATCATTGTTGCGTTCTTGCTATATAATAAAAATTTCATCCACTGGCACTTTTGCTTTTAATTTTTTTTTAGGAATACCCCTAATGGTCACAGCCAGTGCTGTCGCCAGAGCAAACGAAGTGAGGGGGCACTAGCCGAAAGTGGGGGCAGCACTAAAGAAGACTAAACTTTTGCACATACAAACTGATATTTTACAGCTACAAATTATGCGCTATTTTAACAATTTTGTATTCATGTTTGAAAAAGAGATGTATAAGCCCGACAACTTTATTTAACTTGTTTCGTATGCAGCCCACATAATCGCTTGAATAATCGGTCTGCAGGAGTAAATGCGACCAGAAGCGCAATCAGAATTTTGCTAAAAGTAAATTTTTTTTGCACAAAAATTGTCTGATTTAGGCCCCGTGCTAAACTAACCAATGCAACTTAGGCGTATCACAAAGGGGGCCTAGGGGCAAAGCCCCTTGCCACTGGGTGATTTTTGTAATTTTGCGACAAAAAACAGCGATTTTAACGGCAATTCAATCACGTTTCGCACGTTTTTAAAGCCGTACGAATAATTGCAGTAAATTGCTAAAATATAGATGTCATAAAAAGAATTAAATTGCCTAGCCCCTTTAGCCCCCCCCTCTCTTATTCTTAAGGTAAAGTCCAAAACACGTTGAAACCCTTGTTTTTTGGCGTTATTTTTCTAAATGACTAAAAAAATGTTTTCACGCATTGTTTCATGTGATAATCACTAACAAAGTACCGGTACCGATTCTATTGGCTTACATCCCTATTCCGCGACACTATTCCGTAAAGGTGTGTTAATAAGACAAATTATTGCATCACATTTAAGTACAGCAGTTGGTGGCCAGCAATTTTGCAAAGAATCAAGAAAATTTCAAACAAGAATTATCTTTTTAAGTTATTATGTTTTCTTTTTCCGTTGTCTTGTCGTTACGTGATGTCGTTACGTCAAAAAATATTTTGAGTAAACCGAAATGGGGAACACAAGCAGTCGTTGGGGGGGGGGGGCACCGCCTCCCTGCCCCCTGTAACAACGGCATTGGTAACAGCATAGACTTTTTAATAATCACAGTATTTTGCGTACAATCCTTTTTCATCGCATCACCAAGTGTTGAAAAATTGGCTCACTATTATTGTGAATTGTCATGACGTAAAAAAATTTGCGAAGAGTGCAACTAATTAAGTCACTAAAAAATTTCAACTAACAAGTAGTGCTAGCATTTGAATGTGTTTTAAACTTGACCTTTACGTAAAAGGGGAACTCAAGATTAAGCGGAAGAGCAATTTAATTCTTTCAGCTGTCTTCTAAACTTAAGATTTTTTTTAATGGCTCAGCAAACATGCAAAATGTGATTCAAATGTCGGTAAAATAGCTATTTTTCGGAAAAATGAAAAAAAATTGCCCAGCAGCTGGGGACTTTGCCCTCAGATCCCAATTGCCTCCGATGGCCGGAGGTTCGGCCACTAAACCCCCACTATTATACGTTCGAGTTGCATCTGTTGCAGCATTTTTGCACCAGTTGCAGTATTTTTTGAGACAAGTTTCGAACAGAAATTTAAGCTTTTCTGTTCAAGTCCCCTCTCACCCTTAGCAAAATGCTGGTCCCGCTCCAGGTCTACACCTTGTAAATTAATGAGAATTATACATCATTCATTATATTACATTAGGCTATTAATCTGAGTTTATAAATTAGCATTTAAATCATGTTTCAACTTTTAAATCGTGATTTTACGATTCGAAAATAATATTTTTGCACACTCAATTGGTACAAAAAACTTTCTTAGAACTTAATGTCAATGAGCGCATCATATTTTATCAGCATTTTTTTTTTTGTAAATGATGAAATACCAATCCAGAAAATTAAACTAATTGCCCTCAGAACACTACAGCATTTAGGCGCAAATTAACAAATAGGATTTGGAAACAGAAAACGATAAAATGCAGAAAATTGTAGACGAAAATCGATCACATAATTACAATATTTTCTTTTGATAGGGTTCCAAAAATTAAATGCAGGTTTTTCTTTAATTTGTCATTTTGTATTGGTCCAGACATAGCGATGAGACTTTACAGTCTTCAGGTTTTAACTCTTCTACGAAAATTTTTCAAAATTTTACTTGCATAGCAAAAAAATCTTTCGCAGTGATTTATCATTGTTGCAGAACTTGTAAGGATCTTTTTTCTTTCTTTGCTGCTATCGTTGCCTGCTTTTCAATACATTATTAAGATTAAATATGCTAATAGCTGTGGTAGTGCATATTTATCCTCCTGTCACTCGACAGCGTCAAACGCTAACTATTGGATAATTTGTGAACTATTTTGCAATAATTGTGTTGTAAATTGTCCACTACACTATTGTCCATCAGTCCAAGCACTGCAACAGCTACTTCGTGCTGGGAGGAATCTGCAACTGCTAAAGAGTTTCCAGTGATTCAATGTTGCTGTACATTTCTTTGAATTCTTGTCAACTGAATTTTTGTAAATCCTAGTTGGAAGCCACTAAGCACAGGTAATTATCGCAAAGCGCAGTTAGTATAGTCAATAGGGGCGAAGCTATACTCCTCCATTGGCATATTGACCAAAATGCAGAATAAGAAAAATAGCACGTTTTAAGCATTTCTGAGCCACTTTGATGCAGTGAAATAAACTCAAAAATGGCTTAAAGCATCGTATCAAATCAAATGTTTCATTTTACTTGCCGTATTACGCCGAACAATGAAACAAGTTAGCTGGACTCATATCCGCGTCATTGCGCCGGGCAACTCAGCTTCTTTTGAAGAAATGTTGCGGCGGTGGAGAGCCGTAAACAGCATTGTGTCCCAGAGATGGAACCGGTCAGGATTATTTCGACCGGACCCGACCGGTAAAGTTCAAAATCATCGCCGACCGGTTTCTGACCGGCCCGGTCGACTGGTTTTTTACAGCAGGTTTTTGTTCACTGTCTAATGTATCTAACGAAAAATTTTCAAAATGGGGGGGCATGGGTAAGGTATTAAAATTTGTGACTTTGGACAGAGGTCTCGGAAAAAAAATGACCCAATTTAAAGACCTTTTTGGTTAAATTTCGGTTTGAAAAACCTGTTTTGAGCAGCGCAAAACGTGCACAAAATACGCATAAAAAGAACTGAAGGGTACAAGCTAATTTATTAGACGTTCTTTCTAATGATATTATGCGAAAGGCCAAGAAAAGAAGTTACAATTTTTTAGCTACTGGAGACAGATTATTTGCCATTTGACGAGCAGCTAACACTAAACCGTTATGACATTGGCTAAAAAATATTCGAAATATAATGTGCCCCAGCAGTTTGTAGAAATGCTACTACTTCAGAACAAGCCATGGCTAGTTACAGTAGATACACAAAAATAAGAGCTATGTCTATCTTGCTCAGTGCAGAGTGTGGTAAATTTTAGTTATAAAAAGCTTTTTAAAGCGGCAAGATTTTAGCATGTACAAAAAATCTGAAATCTGCGCTACTTCTACTCTTAAGCTGATTAAAATGAAGCTAAAATGCCAGGTAACAAATGCCTCTTCCCATAGGTGGGCAAGTTAATGCAAAACGTTAGCTACGTTAACCACCGTTCCGTTAACAAACTTTATACCTCCGTAACCGTTAATCCGTTATTTTCGGCTTTAATTAACGAAAGTTAGTAAAGTCCGTTAATTCGTTAATAGTTTGCGTGTAATTTACATTTATTTTTATGCACTCGCTTTTACAACACGTATTGACGCTGTTGAGCTGATTGCTGTGCCGTCGCTATGGAGGGGCCTGGGGGGGCGTGCTCTCCCTAACGGCTGTTTTTTCCCCCCATTTTGGTTTACTCAGAATACGTTTTCGGAACATCACATAACGACAAAACAACAGACAATGATGTAAAAAGGAATAATTACGTTTAAACATAATTCTCCTTTGACGTTTTCTCTATTGTTTGCGAAATTGCTGGCAACCAACTGCTGTACATAAATCTGCCGCAGTAAGCCGTCTTATTAACTCGCCTTTTCGGATGTGTCGCAGAAGAGAGATGTAAGCCTGCAGAATCGTAGCGGTACTTAGTTAGTTACTATGACATGAATCAATTTGTAAAAACACTTTTCAAAGACCAGTTGTTTTAATATATAGAACACACGTAAGGTTTTGAGGTCGCAGTCAGTGGCGCAACCAGGGTGAAGGGACTTAAGCCCCCTTAGCCAAGTTACTTAGAAAATTTAACTTCAAAATACGAGCGTTTAAACTTACTTTAAACTTGACCAGAAGTAAGGAAGGAAAGAGGCTGAGCAATTATTTAATTCTTTAAAATGACTTCTAAATTTTAGCAAGTTAGTGATTCATATGGCTTCAAAAAGTGTGAAATGTAATTAAAATGGCGTTAAAATTGCTATTTTTTGCTGCAAAGTCACAAAAATTGCCCAGCGGCTGGGGGCTCCGCTCTCAGGCCCCTGTCCACAGTCACTAAGTATTCAGAGACTATGCCCCGTCTGTAACACACTTGAGCTACATCAATTCGTTCAGCACGTGGGATAAATCAGGCAATTTTGGGGCAAAAAAAACAACTTTTGGTTCACACCCTCTTAGCAAAATCATAGTTGTACGTCTGGTAACATTCACTGCTGCAGGCCAGTGCCAGAATTGCGTGACTTGGGGGGGCAGAAATAAATTTTGGGGGGCACGAAAACTTTATTTATGTAAATTCGAGAGGGGCACAGGGGCACGAGAAATTTATGCTAGTGTCGATCAAACAAAAAAGGTCTTCAGTTCAAAAATTTCCACAAATTCTTGTTATCGTCTCAAAATTCTAGCAATTTTTCACAAATTCTTAAGTGTAGACCAAAAAAAAAAAAAAAAAGGTCATCGTCCTAGAAATTATATGAAATCCGGTGTGAGTCTACAACAATTCCAAAAATACGGGCGGTAGACACAAATTCGGGAGTCTTAGGCCTCGATTTGCATTTCAATAGCCCAGAACTTCTAAATTTCTTCGGGGCACAGTCCTCGCTTGGGGGACACAATTTTTGTTTGGGGGGGCACAAGCAGTCATTTGGGGGCACGGCTCTGGAATGCCCCCCGTGGCGCCGGGCCTGCACTGCTGCAGATAGATTTTTCAACTTGTTTATGGGCCGAAGACGAAACGATCTAAGAAACGCTGCCGGCCTTGTTTTAAAATTGCGCATATTTGTAGCTGTACAAGATCTGATTATCAGTTTATATACGCAAAAAGTTCAGTTTTTTTTAGTGACAAAAATTTTGATAAAATAACAAAAAATTTTGACCGCTTGGGGCACCTTCTTCAGGCAATCTCCTCCCATTGCAGGTTTTGGGCTGCGCACCTGGTAAAGCGTCTTATCCAAGGACGCAACAACGTGGCCAGGGTGTAGCTTGAACCCAGATAGAAATATATGTACCTGCTGGCTTCATCCAATAAAATTAACATCGGCTTCACTCAATTCAATAGCAGCTCACTCAAGCAAAGAAACAGGAGTTTTTTAAAACTTATACAACTATTTTGGGATGCCAGCAGCACTGTTCTGTCACAATCCAAAAAACATTCGGTTCGGTTTTTCCAAAGGCATAAGTTACTGTGATTAAATATGAGATTTATTTTCAGTTCTAACACTTAAATTATTGTCTCTATCATTCTGTTGACTGCAATTTTGCGGCTTTAATTTTAACTTGAAACTGTAAAATTTGTCAAAGCAATCCTTCAACCTACATCAATGTTTTTATAGAAACATTTTAGGACCTTGCTTTGAATATTGTAATACAGTCACTGTGTGGCGGAAACTCAGAGAAAAATGGAAAGGTTTTACTTCAGTGCAAAGCTTTCTAGCCAACGAGTATGGCTAAATAATGGAAACGTGGAACTTTATTCTCTATACAAAAGTTTTGAAAATGGCGTCATGTGGAAGTTTACTATTGCACCTACTGCATCATTGGATGTGGAAGGATACGTAGAAAAAACACAAAACGGCCAAGTAGTCCGGTTTGAAGCCAATGAAGCTACAAGTGCGATAAACGGCAATTTTTTGCATGTTCAAAACGTTGCTCAACACTTTGCGCTGAGGGATTTTTCTGTATTTAAAGGCAAATACATAGCATTTACACTTGCAGTGTTTGATAACCTCGCACATCAGTTGAAAGAGTACGAACTCAAAGAAATTTCCAACGCAGATATGAAAGCCACCGTGCGTACGAGTGTTACAAAGAGAGGGGACTTAAAAGATTCTGTGCATGGACTTCTTACTCTCGATCGAGAGTTACCGCTGGAAGATTGTGCCAATATATTGGCTGCATTGAAGTTTCCGAAAAGGTTTATAACGTGGTTAACCTATTGCACTAATGTGGATGAATGGACGGGCTTTTTTGGACCAACATTACCAGAAAATTAATTGACCTCTCCTAACTACAGCAGACTAAAATTCGAAAATTTTAAGGTAGCATGTCAGAGATTTACGATTTTGCTATAGCTCTCACTACATAGAACAAATTTGCATAAATTGAATTCTTAGAAAAGCACTCCAGAATTTGTTCTCATATACGACACGTATAGGGAAATTAATATCATAATCTGGCCAAGTCAAAAGTGTTTTATTAGTGCTGTTTAATGCAATAAGTGCTGAATCGTTCTTTTATCAATAATCTACAGTAATACAATACTTTATTAAATCAAAATGTTCCTTTTATTTTAGTAGAAAAATAAGTGCATAAAGTAAACATGACCCGACGCCCAAAAAGCCCCAAGAGTAATTGAATATCAGGCACCTGCTAATTACGTGCAAACCTAGTTTTCCCTATAATTACTTTACCCTGAAGTTGCTTTAATACTCTTTGGTGCGTTTGACTCTTACGTATATTGCAACGTGCTGCTTACAGTACTGTGTCATTGTCACTTTTGTCCTTTCTGTACAACAATTACTTTGGCTATCAGGCGCGTAGTTACTGCAGAATTATGCAATAAAAGGGCTACCTCGGTGGGCTGGGGTTGAAACCCATAGCTTCGGAAGCTGGAAACTGAAATATAGGCAAATTCTCTAGCCACAGGAAGCATGGGTGTTTTGTAAAAAGAAATTCTGTTATTTCACGCTAGAGACAGTGCAAAGCAGCTTGAAATTCGATTGTATAGGACATTGGATTTCCGAACGTAATAGATGTCTTTCTTCTACTGGGATGTTAAAATGCAAAAGTAGGACGTGTCATTACCAAAATGCAAAAACGCACTTAAATCACTGGAATATTAAATATAAGTTATTGTTGATTAAACCCTATTTCTCAAGGGTATTTGACCAACTCACTTTACTCGGGAGGGGGAATGCCCCCTTGTCTAACTTTTAAACCAAAAATCATGGAAACACGTAATTTGGCAAGCGGGTTGGCGTTTGCCAAAACTTTTAATAAAAGCTGGTTTTGAAGAATGGAGAATGGCTTTATAATTGCGTGGCTTCCGTGACATATTTTCAAAAACTGACGTTAATTTTGCGATAAGGCCACAAGCGTTCAAATTTTGTTCATAGGTTTGCTTTTGATACTGAATCGCGAAATGCCTATATCAAAGTAGTTACGTTATAAAAACGCTTTATGACGTCACTTAAGTTAAATATTGGCCAAAAAATGCTCAGACTTTGGAAAATGACTTCGGCAAATCTCAAAATTGAAAAACTTACGGTTGCCTAAGCAATTTAAAATTGTCAAGTGTTTTTTTTTGATGAGGTTTGACTTGAAGAGCTGATTTGAAATAAAAAATCTTTTAATTGAAGTGATTTACAACAGCAAAAAACCGATCCGATTTATCACAAAAAAAAAAGACCTGTTGAATTTCGCTGAGTATGATCCGTTTTTTAAAATTTGGTCAAAAATTAGTGAACCACGATGAATTCTAAATCTTTTTTACTTCGCTGCAACTATAAATGTTTGAAAATTCCTGTTCTAAATTTGAGCAGTGGAAATAAATAATTATGTAATTTAGCTTTTTCTGAAATTGCTTAGTGAATATTATGATTCATAAAATCAATAGAATTTTTTGTAATTTTTTGCGTAGTACAGAAATTTAAGTGCTCGTATCGCGATAATTTGATATGCACAATGTACAGTACAGCATATAGTGCTTTATAAACCATTTGCGAAAATACTTAATTTTTTTTGCAATGTACACTGATGGTAGTTGGTGTATTGTATCGTTGAAGTTATTACTATGCAATGAAAATAATGCTTGCAAGAGCTTTTGCTTCAAAAAGTAGCAATGCCATAACAAGATCAAATTACATAAATGAGTATGCATAATGACAATAGGACGTAGTCAAACGGAGGACATTGGGGGTATGTGGGCAGAGCCTTTTGGCCGAGGCACCGCCGCCAGCGCCTTTTACCCGAGGCACGGGGTTTGCATTTTTTTTTCTTCTTGCAAAATAATTTTAGGCCTATTTTCGTAAAAATCAATGCTTTTAAAATGTGGCACAGATAGTTTGTAAGCTGAAAATTCTACGAGCTGTAGAAAAAAAGTTCGTTCCACCTCTCCGAGGGCTACTTTTCGAAACTAAATTTTAAAACTATCTAGTTACACCAACTTCAAGAAAAAAGTTCTCCGCTTGAAACCCAGTAGTATCTTCTAAAGTCGACCTTGAATGTGCAAAGCAGATGAATACAACACAAGTGACGTCACAGCGACGCAAGCCAGAAGTTAGCAACGGCTCAGGCTGAATCCTGTACAAAATCCCAAATTGGACAAAATCTAGAATGGAAAAATCCCGAACGGACAAAATCCCGAATTGGTTCAAAAATACGCTGCAAGTTCCGCAAAAGTGGGGCAATTTTGTGGTACTGTACAGTACGCCCTTTATTACTTTACAGTGTAAAAATATTTCCAAAACCACTGCAGCAAAAAAAAATTAGAAAAAAAAAGAAACACATTTCAATTTGAATGATGGCAAAAAAAAAAATTAAATAAGTCGTTTTTTCGAAAAGATCGAATTCAAAAACTATTGTGATTTACATGATTAACTAAAGCGAATTGAATAAATGAAAATTAAACTCAAGCAGAATGCAAGAACTAATTAAAAGTTGAATTATTTTTGTTTTGTTGTGTTTGCAATATTTTTTGAAAACTACCGTCTTATCCAATAATGTGACCTTGATGGGAGTTGAACCTAGATTGAGCAGGGATGTCACAAAACGATGCTTTTGCTTTTCGACCACACGGGCGACTTAAAATACCCGCCAAAGAATTTTGATGAAAAATTTTACTAAAAAATGACATTGCAGCAAGCATTGGATGCAGAAATGGTTGACAAATTGACTAACTGATTGAAACTTATGTCACATCGCCGGGAATGAGAATGAGATGATACAACGCGATTTGATTAGAAAGCAATTTTACACAGTTTTGAAGAACACAAACACATCGTCTACGCAGTTTAAACTTTGTTTTGTGTGTTTGTGCAACATGATCGTGAGTCACTACCAAGTAAATTTAAGTATATTACGTATAACTTAAATCAGCCTAAAACCAAGAATACACCCCATAATTACAGTTGATAAAAATATCGTCAAAGTTAGGTCACACACACTACTTTAAAGTAGCATTAGTAACAACACACATCACAGTTTCAGAAGCATTTAATCACAGCATCTAATAAAAACCATAGACTATAGTAAGTGCCAATACGCAATTAGTATGACTTCAAAATTGATGCAAACAAACAATAATTACGAGTTGAATAACTCTATTTAGTCTAGTTGCCAGTAGCCTTCACGAGCACCCAAAAAATGTATTTTTTCACATATATGCTTGAAATTTTGAATAAATATTCTTTCAAAATAACAAATGTTTCCACCCAAATTCTAGTTGTTTTGGCAAAAATTGGGGATTACCCTAGCAAATGGCGTTGAATTTTTTGCTGAAGTAGGGTTGATTTTGGTTCTAAAAATCAAATTTCTTAAAAAAATAACAGTCGGATTTAGATTAAAAAGAAAGAGGAAAAATAATTGCAAACTTTTTACAAAATAATTTTTGTATTGTTTTCTTGTGACGTCACGATATGGTTGATTGATTCCAAATTTTTGCGAAAAATTTTAACTTAGGGTACAAAACTTTGTCTAAACACATCACAATGATGTCACAAAATAAAACCAAACAACATCTTTGTGATGTCATTAGACAAAGACTCTGGATACTGTTTGTAGCTTAATTATAGTTTATTTTCATATAGAAATACAATTTTTAGAATTAAAATCAACCCTACCTCAGCAAAAAAATTCAACACCGTTTCGTCGGACAATCTCCAATTCCCGCCAAAACAACCGGAAATAGAGTAGAAAGATTGGCGATTTTGAAAGAACATTACTGCTTCAAAGTCATCACAATTTTAAAAATTGTATTGCGATGTTAAATGAAAACTGCAACAAACTTCTTTAAAGTTAAAACAAGAACTAAAAAGAGTTGTAAAATTTTGATTGATATTTATTTTAGATGCTTTTTCTAGACATTTAAACTTTGAAAGCTGTTATCCACAAACCTGTTCAAGTTAGCGGAACCTCACCAAATTTAAAAGCAATTTCGAAACCATATAGAACTAATTATCAACAACCATATAAACACGCTTGACGCAATTGGAACGCTATTTTAAGTAGAGTTGTATAGCTCAGTAAAGTTGGATATTTTCGCGAAGACCCTCGTATCGCTTGCAGAGTTAGACATTCTAGGTACAGGTACGATGCAGTAAACGTTATTCTTAACTCCACTTGTCATGTAAACGAAGCTAAAGGCCCGGTCTGCACTGAGTGTAAAATCGTGAGCGCACGAGGTTATTTTACTTTATTTTAAGCAAACTCGATACGCTCCGCGAACCCCTTTATTAGCGCAAAAGCTGCCGGTTGATTAAAATAAACTAAGGATACGCCATACGCTTACGATTTTATGCCCAGTTTAGACCGGCCTTAATTAACATCCGTACTGTATTACAATAGATCTATAGTGTTTCTTTTGTTTTGTTTAAATATTATTATAAAAAAACTTTGAAATTAAAAAAAAAACTCAGCAAAGTTGTGTGTTTGCATCATTATAATTCACAGTCACTATGAATTACCGTAACACAATGTTTTTTCATCACTTTTGCTTGGTAGCACTGTAGCAGCTAATTATACCGACCGTCCCAGCAATGAGTGATATGACTCTTGCACCAATCCTATCCTAAATCGGCCTAATACTGTTGATTTTTCTTAAATTAAAGCAATAGAGGAAACCAGTTTGCTAGTTTCTAGCAATGGCTACAGTCTCAGGCTACAAGAATCTTCCTACAAACAGAAATACAGCTTTACCAATTTGAAAACTTTACTTTTGGTCTTCACTTTATTGTACACTTGAAAGAAAACACAGCTCAGTTAGTGCTTCGACAAAACACACAGTCTGCCTGAAGTAAAGATTTTTTTGGTTTTTACTGGAAAAAAATAAAAAACTGTTGTCTTTGCCTCCTTTTATAAATTTCTGCCAATGCGCGATTTAGTAATTTAATAGCAGTATTATCGTCGGCTGTAAATTTTCATATTTTCCCAATTTCTTAAATCTTGATTGTAGTTGGTGATGACTACAGCTGGTATTGCTTCAAAA
This sequence comes from Trididemnum nubilum, assembly GCA_963965965.1. Classification (NCBI taxonomy): domain Eukaryota; kingdom Metazoa; phylum Chordata; class Ascidiacea; order Aplousobranchia; family Didemnidae; genus Trididemnum; species Trididemnum nubilum. Next base: position 28,507 of record CAWYPQ010000097.1, read on the forward strand.
AAGTTGCGTTTCTTTCACAAAGTTTAAAATGGTGCTGAAGAGGCAGTCAGAAATACTTAGAATCATCGGTGGGCACAAGTCCGTTCATCGATAATCCGTTAATAACGAAGCTAATTTTTCATTAACTCGTTAATCCGTTAAAAAGTTTATTTATGTTAACGGACTAATTAACTTCCGTTAAGTTCTATTAACTTCCGTTAAGGTTTTTATTGTCATATCTTGCACCATTCATTCATCGTACTGGTACAAAACCAGTTTGCACTGGTAACACTTGCTACGTATTGGCATGAGTTTTGTAGAAAAAAGCGAAGAAAGAAGTCCTGTTTTGCGGCAAGTCCTCGTAATAAGCTGCAGTCTCATAGGTCTATCAATTATCGCTGGTCGCTATTTCCAACGATTTTCGACCGCAACTTCGTTTGTGCATTTGCACTTATTTTTTTTTGAAATTAGATTAAACTGTAAAATGTAACCCACAAAACACAAAAAGACCACCACAGCAATAAATATTTCCTTACAATCAGCTCAACAACGTCAATACGCGTTCTAGAAGCGAGTGAATAAAAAGAAGTGTAAATTACACGCAAAATGTTAACAAATTAACGGACTTTATTAATTTCCGTTAATTAAAGCTGAAAATAACGGATTAACGTTAACGGAGGTATTAAGTTTGTTAACGGACTAGTGGTTAACGAAGCTAACGTTTTGCATTAACTTGCCCACCTATGCCTAGATTATCTCTTGTATCAAATGCACATTGCTTAGTGCTCATAGCAACTTTTTGTTATATATCAGTAGAAAAACAATTACATTTGAAGAAACAATGTATTATTTTTATTGTATCGAAGAAGCTATTATTGCGTCAAATTTGGATTTGGAACAAAAAGGATGGATTTTACAAATACTTGTTCTTCTGGCAGATACATCAAGTTAATTGTTGAATTTTATGATATGATTAAAAAAATCTATTGTACTGTAATAGCGTTGAAGTCATAACAATGCTAAGTTTGATTTGCACGCAATGTTTGAATGATTTTGAAATGGAACAAAAGCACTTAGTTGTGGCAGCCATAATCAATCGGTTGTTTTAAATAAGCATACAAGGCAATCGCAAATCCGCAAGTTTGCGGTAAATTTTTGCTCTTCCACAACCGCAAATGACTTTTTACTTCCGCAAACTTGAACCACAAACTCTGCTATTATTTTTCCTGGTTCGATAAAATAGAGGAGACCTATAGCAGTATAACGTCAATACTTCATATTATCCAAGTAAGCTATTCACCTGTTATAAACATCAGTAAGTTTCCTTCGATTCAACTAACATCCTGTTTTTGTAAGTTATGTATAATATACATGTCAGCATCATGGATGAATGGATATGTAATTATGTACCCAGGTTTGTTTAAACAAAACTGGGACCGGAGTTGGATTACGGCTACGACTCTACTAGCTGGAGTAAAGATTCGGAAAAGAGTAACCTCACCTGCCAGTCACTTTTGTCGCTCGTTCTAACTTCTAATTACAGTATGTTGGTTGAGTTGAAAATCCTTGGTTAATTTACATACTTTTAATAGTTTAATAGAACTCTTAATGAGTAATCTATTTCGTCTATATTTTATAGAGAAACATATAATTAGATGGGCTAATGGGAGGAAGTTTGAGAGAAGTGATTGGCAATTAACTAATGCTGAATAGCCTCCTCTCCCCATTTTTGCGCTAATATAATTTTTGATGAAATCTATGTTAAGCGTTTTTCAATAAGCGATCAAATTTTAATACCAATTTTTGGCCATTTTTCAAGGTTATTTTTTCTGATTTATGAGTTTTAATTTTGACAAATTAGCTCCCCTACTCCTTAAATAAACGTTTCAAAATACGCTTTAAATCATTTTTTAGTATATTCCAGTGCAAAAAACAGTCTCAGAAAAGCTGAAAACTTAGTATTTATTTGTTCTGCATTTTGGTCGGAATGCCAATGGGGAGGGCTATAATAGACCCCCTTCTGAATACGCTACTGTCCAATATACTGCATGAAGAAACCTTAAAAATTATAATCCCTTTTCCAAGTTCATCTTTATGTAAGATGGGATTTTCTGCTGTTGCATTTTTGAACGATAAATATAAAAACCGTCTGGATGCAGAGCATCCAAGGCGTTTAGCTTTGAGTGATGTTGAGCCACAATTTAAAAATTGTTTAAAGCAAAATGGCGATAAATGTTGTGTAATAAAAGTTCTGCTTTTTGTGTTCTGTTTTTTTTAGCAATTATTTAGTTGGTACGCAGTTGTTTTTGCAGATAGGGTTTTTAAACGAATTCCGGTCGCAGGAGAAAATGCTGGTTGAGAAACACTGGCTTGGAAGATGACATGCAATCTATATCATAGCGACTTCAAAACAATCAGCAGCAGAAAAATCATCGTTGGAAAAGAAGACGTAATGCATTAAAAACAAAAGCTTTTAAGTTTGTTTCTTTTTAACTCTGATTTTTTTTCTTGGTACTTATATCTGGCGATTCCAGCCAAAAAAGTGCAAAATTACGAAGGAATCGTGTAAATCAAAAAAGCTGATGATATTCGCCTTGTTCTTTTGGTTACTTATAAACTCTTTCATTGAAACGGTTTTCAGAATGCGGCACTTCTTTTTCATCATGAGTAGCAATAGCAGGAATCGAAACCTTGAACCAAGAACCCGCGTCTGAAAAGTGGACCGGTAAAATCTTTATGCAGGAATTCTTTAAGATTTTCCTTCCGCATAGCAAGCGCACTAAACGAAACAATTGAATGTGATTGTCATTGTAAAATATCGTATTTTTTCGGAGAATTGATGCTCGTACTTTGAAATAAAAAAAGATTTAACAAGGCAATCTAGGAATTTAATTGAAATCATACCTGTGGAATAAATTTTAACTTTGAAGCAGAGAATCTGGGTTTAGCACTTAGTTTGATCAGAAAAATTAGAGCCAAAAATATCTGAAGCGTATTTGAATTAGAAGCGTTTCGGTGTATTCTCACATCATTATCAACTTAAAAACATGGAAAGATCACTCAAATATTATTTGGGTAACCTTTCTATGTTTTTAGATTGATAATGGTTTATGAATAAACCGAAACGTTTCTAACTCAAAAATGTTTTATGTATTTTTGGCTCTAATTTTTCTGATCAAATTTTAATTTATTATCATAAATTTTTAAGCAATTTGAAATATCCAGCTTACATTTTTTGAGAACATTTAATACGATCCTTGCCCTGTTGCAGTATTTTTACATAAAAATAACTATGATACTAAATTAAACTTATAATTATATTAAAATAAGGGAATATAGGTTCCACACATGCATGCACACTGCGCAGTGATTAGTGAGTGCGTTGTGTAGAAATACTATAAAATGAGTCAACAAAAGCGAAGAAACAAATCTAAAAACTTTGTTAAAAGTTAAAGCTTTCAAGGAATTTTTTAGTGATGCTGTTGATGCAATTAAAGGAGATTTTTTGAGAGTTCGAAACGTTGTTTCTGTCCCACCGATGAATGACGCTTCTGTATTTAAAAAGCGAAGACGTAGCATTTACACTTCGAGTGCTCGAAAATCGCCAAAGTGAGTTGGAAGAGCTCCAGTTACAACATTTTTCCAGAGAGGTTATTAAAAAAAAGTGTCACCGTGCGTACGAGTAACATTTTGCGTGAAGATACATTGTCTTGCGTGAGAGGACTTCTTGCTCTCGATCGAAAGTTACTGCTCGAAGAATGGGCCAAAATATTAACTGCTGCAAATTTTCTGAGAAAAATGATAACCTGGTTCACCTATTGCACAAATGTGGAGGCTTGAACGTATTAATTCTGACCTCCGTTGCAAAACGCTGAACTGATTTCATCTAACTCTCAAGTTGCTGATTTTAGATTTTAGAAAAAATGCACTAAAGTTTTTGATTGTAAAAGAAATGCACCAATCAAGATTAATTTCATCCGAGAATTTTTTATACGTGTGCGTTTTTTTCATACCTTTTTTTCATACGTATCATCAGTTTTTCATACGTATGTGTAATTACACAAATGAAAATTAACCTGGTCACGTCAAAAAGTGTGTTTTATTAGTTGAATAAAGCAATAATTACTCAATCGTTCAATAAAATCTACAAAAGAATGCAAAAATTTATTAAATCAAAATATTCATTTTGGTTTAGCTGAAAAGAATGAAAGATTAAAGCAAACTCAGAGAAAGCTTATTTAGAGCAAACACGACCAGACGCCAAAAAAGAACAAAGGATAATTAGATCTTATTGGCACCTGTTTTTATGCGAACTTAATACAGCAACAATTATTTTTTCCTAAAGTTATTACGTTAATTCGCGGATTAAAAGTTATACTACGTGGTTGCATTCGAGTCACTTACTGAACGTGCTGTGCTATCATATTTTTCTGTACTTTCTGTAACGACCAATTAGTTAAAAATTTGCTTTTAGTTAGAAATTTACGTAAAAAATTTACAATGGAGAGCTGGCTCAGGAGTCTGATAAAAACCTCTAATAGTAATTATTCACCAATTTTTCTTGGTCTGCACACAGCGAAGGCATCTTTCGGTCTTCAAGTCAAGCTGCCACCTGCCCATCTGTCTACCACACACGATGGAAGCTTCACCCTGTCCCTTGAATTGCTGAACCTCAATCAAGGAAGCTGCTGTAAATAGCCAAATACCACTGAAACGCTAGACTCGGGTTCAATTTCCACTCAGGTCAAACTGAGACTAGAAAAATTGGTATTTACATCTTTCCTCAACAGAAAAGGAGAATGTGAAGCTTCCACCGTGTGTGGTAGGCTGGCGGCAGCTAGAGTCGAAGGCTATAAGATCCTTTTGCTATGTTTTAGCCGAGACAAGTTGTAGAATAAAGATGCAACATTTACAATTTTCATTTGTAATCAGAATGTTGTTACCGTAATAATCAGTACATGATTTTATTTAGACACTGCGTGTGCGTAGTATATTATCGTTAGTATAATGTCAGATCAAAATTTTGCTTTAAGACGAACAATTTAAATTGACTTCAAAGATAATCTACAAGTCTAATTAATGCTAAGCAGCTATCACACTAACTTCAACAGTTACAACCACAAAGTATCTGGCAATTAAACCAAAAAAATTAAGTACATGCTCTTCAGTTAATAAATAGCCGGGATCAATATTGATCAGATGGTTTAATTATAGTAATACATGGTTATATTGTTAACAAAACAGGCCCTGGTGAAGTTGTCTCACAACATTAACACAGTGATTTTTGTTTGGCGTGCAAGTTTTTTTTTTCTTTTTTTTTTTGATTGATTCATCTTTGTCCTCGTGTTACAAAAACCCGGCGGTGGCGTATTCTTGTTGGGCGAATCCGCACCCGCTTAAGCGTTGATCATTTTCCAAATTTTCCGGGCGACGTTTGACTTCTTTCCACGTAAACTTGCTGGTGCTTGTTTAAAGCCACCAAGAAGAGATAATCATCGTAAAGCATCTTTTCTAAGGACGAGACAACGTGACCAGGTTGCGGATTGAACCCAAGATCATGCGATCGAGATCGTAGTAAAAAAGAATTTATAAATCTTGCTTCAGGCAGGGCCATCAGCACAATCGGGTAGACTGCTTTACACCAATAAAAAAGGGTACAGTGACTTTCTCGAGGACACAGCAACGCATTGCCAGTTTGGGAATCGACCCGGACAAGCAGCTTTTTGATCACCAACCAGGCGTTTAGCTACCACTGCGTTATATATGGTTACCATTTAAGTACATTATCACAATAAAGCGCGATGAGACAATATTAAATAATGAATGGCTTTAGTATTTTAGCATTACAACTGCTTTCATTTTGCTAAGGTAAGTTTTATCAAATAAACCAATTACATTTTCTGGAGATTTCAGTATTACTCCGGCGCTAAGAACCACCGTGCAGCAACTCAAAATGTCAATATTATACGTAAAAATATCTTCATCAAAGTATGCATTAAACCATCTATTGTAAACTAAAAGAGGAAAACGTCGAAACAAATTCAAAATATTGGTCGCAATGTGACAAGTTGAATCTTTCCAAGCTGTCGCAAAAAAAAATGTTACGAACAGAATATACGCCAGCGTATCTTTGAGCTTCTGCAAGTATTGGTGACCAATCGCTGCTTGTAGAGGCTTGTTGATTGTCCGAAGAAGACGAATAATTTACTGCAAATTTGTTGTTGCTAAGACAAGAGATTGAGTATAGTGATTGTTGGTTGTTCAAAAAGATGTTAGTCAATAATGATTTCAAAATAGCTTTGAATAGCGTCGGAGCTATCATTTCCACTCTTTTCATTAATGGGTAGCCTTGAAAAGGCTTTTTAACACTGAACGTTTTTGTCCTGCTCTCTTCATGAATCTACGCTGGAATGAATAAAAACTAAAATGCAATGGTATAGATAGAAGTTGACTACATCGAGATGACAATTAATGGGTTGCTTTATGACGTATATGCTACAAAAACCACCTAAAATATTTTTTCTACCAATCAAATTGTCAAAATGACACATTTTGACCAATCACAACTTGACGAGTAATTTTCTATATATAGTTTCGGTAAAGAGGTCGACTTTTTATACCAAATAATCGCAATATACAGCAACCACAAAATTTGGTGCATTTTAGGCTTAGGCCTATCACTTTTATTTATTTACATTATTTACAATTTCTCTAAACGAACGTTTTCGGCACTACCACTGGCCCTCTTCAGGAATATCTAAATAGCAATAATAACTTTAAGAATCCGAATCAAATAATAAACTAATCTTCAAAAGGTTAAAACATTGCTGTACTTTTTTTAGTGTCTACTAGCCTACGTTAAACTCAGCAAGAACGATTCAAATTTACAATTGAAATGACAAGAGTTAGCAATTATGACGAAACAAGCATTATGATTTCAGAAATATAGCAAACACTAAGTATGTCCAACAACTGTCATTGAATTTCATGGTTAAAAAACTTGCAGCAGAAATGATGATCCGTTGGCGTAAAGTTGACGATTGAGAGCAGGAGAGTGTTTCTTGATCAGGAGAGCTCCGTGAATTTTGGTGTCATACTCAGAACGGCATTTTCGAATTATTTTGAATGAATCCAAGCCAGTTTTTTTATTAGAGCAAATGTTGCAGGACATTATGTGGTCTTTAATTGAACTTTTCTGGTTACTATTGAAATTTAGATGCTCTTGGACTCTAGTGCTCAGATGTCTGGAGGACATACCAACGTACTCCTGATCAAGAAACACTCTCCTGCTCTCAATCGTCGACTTTACGCCAACGGATCATCATTTCTGCTGCAAGTTTTTTAACCATGAAATTCAATGACAGTTGTTGGACATACTTAGTGTTTGCTATATTTCTGAAATCATAATGCTTGTTTCGTCATAATTGCTAACTCTTGTCATTTCAATTGTAAATTTGAATCGTTCTTGCTGAGTTTAACGTAGGCTAGTAGACACTAAAAAAGTACAGCAATGTTTTAACCTTTTGAAGATTAGTTTATTATTTGATTCGGATTCTTAAAGTTATTATTGCTATTTAGATATTCCTGAAGAGGGCCAGTGGTAGTGCCGAAAACGTTCGTTTAGAGAAATTGTAAATAATGTAAATAAATAAAAGTGATAGGCCTAAGCCTAAAATGCACCAAATTTTGTGGTTGCTGTATATTGCGATTATTTGGTATAAAAAGTCGACCTCTTTACCGAAACTATATTTTGCCATTAGCAACAGAAGAGATGTAACAGTTCGAGACCTGAGGCAGATTGAAAAGTTTGGCTACAAAGTTTTGAAACTAAGATTGGATGTCAAATATTTTAAAACGTGTACTGATTTAGGCCTGTGTCCACAATTCCTCAAGTTCAAAGCTCCAAAATTAAAAGTTTACAAAAACTCGTCAGAACTGTATCAAATTGTTGTTAGCAAAAAACTGAAAGAAGTGAGAAAAGATTTGGCAAGAACAGAAATAGAATATGTAAGAAAGAAAAGTGTCTTACAGCATCTAGGAATAGTAGAAAAAAGATGTCTTTCTTCTCTATTACAAGATAAGTTTCAAAAAGCAGCAAATAATACCATTGTGACTTATAAAAAGAAGCTTACACAACTTTGGTTGAAGCAACGGAGATGTAGCCCAGAATGCATAATCAATGTAAGTAAAAGAGAATTAACAATACTAGAAAAAGAAACCCTAAGATTTGGTCGCGATAATCATATTTTACCAAATAAACCAAAGGTTGATGATATTAAGTGTAGTATAGAACGAACCTTGCACTCACTCAAAACGATTGAAGGACTGGCAGTTGATGACGAAATCCGAGATGAAATAAAATTTGCCACTATGAATTTTACCAATAATGCCAAAATATTATGTTCGGATCGAAAAAACACAGCACTACACCGGACTCTATATAACCTAAGTCAAGAACCGGACATTAAAGTGTGTAGTTTCGACAAGGGAAGAGGTGTAGTAATTATGGACTCTAATGATTATTACTCAAAATTAGATGATATCGTTAACGACCAATCCAAATTCCATGAACTTAAAGTGAATTCCAAAATTCACCCGGTAATTGCAAAAGAAAAATCGATTAGTTGTTATGTGCGCAAATATCTTAAAGATTTTGGTCCAGAAACTATGCGAAGACTAATTCCGAGTGGCAGCAACCCCGGAAAAATATACGGATTAGTGAAAATACACAAGCGTGACAATCCTTTAAGACCCGTTGTATCGATGATCGGCACACCAGAATATCAATTAGCTAAATTTCTTGATTCGTTGATTAAACCGTACATTCCGCAAACATACATGTTATAGTCAACCAATCAATTTCTTGATCATCTAGCCAATTTTCAATTTCATCCTGCTCATAAATTAGTAAGTTTTGACGTCTCATCCTTATTTACGAACATCCCATTAGAAGAAACGATCCAAATTATAACTGATACAATATACTCCGACCAATCGAGCCAGAATCAGCCAATTGTAAACAAAGAGATATTTGCAAAACTCTTAAGGCTAGCAACCAAAGGAATATTTATGCACAGGAATAAATTCTATGAACAGCATGACGGTGTTAGTATGGGCTCCCCTTTAGGTCCAACCATTGCCAATTTTTTCCTTGCACACATGGAGAATAAATTGCTTAATTCAAACTTAAACTTTCAGCCAAAACTATACCTTCGCTACGTCGATGACATTTTTGCTGTTTTTAATAATGATACGTCTTGCTCAAAATTTTTGGACCTTCTAAATTCTCATCATAAAAGTATCAAATTTACAGTAGAGCATGCTTCTGAAACCATCCCTTTTTTGGACGTTGAAATTAAACTAAATCACTCTGGCATAGACACATGGATTTGGAAGAAACCAACTCATACAAATTTATTACTAAATTTTAATGCATTTTGCCCACTCAAGTGGAAATCTGGTTTGATTCTATGCCTTTTAAATCGTGCTAAACGAATATGCTCCAACAACACACTATTCCAGAAAGAAGTAGAAAATATGAAAGCTATGTTTAAGGCCAACGGTTATCCCAGCAAGTTTTTTGACAAATTATTGCAACAATTTCAAAGCCAAAACAACAGTAATCAGTCTTCCGTTGATACCGATCAAACTTCTAGCAGTTCTACCCATGAATATCCAATTGTTATTCCGTATTTTGGTAAAGATTCACGACGATTTGTTAACAAATTTTCAAAAATAATCAGAAATCAACTGAATGTTAAAATTATCCCGATCTACAAATCATTTAAGGTCAAATCTTATTTTCAACTAAAATCCAAAACACCTGTGGCTCTGTGTTCAAATGTTGTTTATCATTTTACATGTTCGTGTGACACGAACAAGACATACGTTGGTATGTCCTCCAGACATCTGAGCACTAGAGTCCAAGAGCATCTAAATTTCAATAGTAACCAGAAAAGTTCAATTAAAGACCACATAATGTCCTGCAACATTTGCTCTAATAAAAAAACTGGCTTGGATTCATTCAAAATAATTCGAAAATGCCGTTCTGAGTATGACACCAAAATTCACGAAGCTCTCCTGATCAAGAAACACTCTCCTGCTCTCAATCGTCAACTTTACGCCAACGGATCATCATTTCTGCTGCAAGTTTTTTAACCATGAAATTCAATGACAGTTGTTGGACATACTTAGTGTTTGCTATATTTCTGAAATCATAATGCTTGTTTCGTCATAATTGCTAACTCTTGTCATTTCAATTGTAAATTTGAATCGTTCTTGCTGAGTTTAACGTAGGCTAGTAGACACTAAAAAAAGTACAGCAATGTTTTAACCTTTTGAAGATTAGTTTATTATTTGATTCGGATTCTTAAAGTTATTATTGCTATTTAGATATTCCTGAAGAGGGCCAGTGGTAGTGCCGAAAACGTTCGTTTAGAGAAATTGTAAATAATGTAAATAAATAAAAGTGATAGGCCTAAGCCTAAAATGCACCAAATTTTGTGGTTGCTGTATATTGCGATAATTTTTTATATTTAGGTGATTTTTGCAGCTTATTGCGTCATAATAGCAACCCATTGTCCGTTCAATGTAGTCAATCTCTATCTATACCACTGCATTTAAGTTTTTATTCATTCCAGCGTAGATTCATGAAGAAAGCAGGACAAAAACGTTCAGGCGCGTGGCCAGGAATAAGAAATAGAGGGGAGGGGTATTTGGGAGGCTGGAAGCAACATCAAACGATCTTGACTCAGATTTTGATCGGTCTTCACTCAGATTGAGCGTTTTTTTTTCTGTGTAAATTTAGGTAATTTCAAAAAAAAACAGTTTTCAGCCAGGCTCAGTACAGTTTTTCTGGTCAAATTCAAACCAGGTTCTTGCCCAATAATCCTCTTGGCGGGGGGGGGGAGGCTATTTTCGTTTTTATTGCAAAATTGGCCTCAAAAGTGTTAAAAACGGGGTATTTTGCATGCTCTTTAGGCCAATGGGAGGCTTCATCCTCCCCCCCCCCCGGCTACGCTACTAAAAACGCTCAATGTAAAACAGCCTTTTTCAAGGCTAACCATTTCTCAAAGAATAGAAACAATAGCTCTGATGCTATTTAAAACTAATTTGAAATTCTGTACCACTAGCAAGCTTTACAATAATGATTCTTTATGGAAGGTTCTGTGGAAAATCCCAAGATTTGTTGTTATACCACGCAGTACAACAAAGAAATTATGGGACACAAACTTACATCCTACTTGTAGCAACAATCAACTACAAATGGCCGAATAATCATTTTCAAGAAAACTCTGTGATAGCTTGTTTACTTTTGTGATATTAACAAAGCGATTATTGGAAGTAAAAACGCACAAACAATCCATGGTCTTTTATTCAGAAGTCCATGGTCTTTGTTACCAACTTTCAAAAATAATTCAATATCACAAGTAAAAACACGCCCGTTTCGTTGACAGCAACAATAGTAGATGCTGGGTGTTTACTTAAGATCCGATACATTGGTGGTCGGTAGGAACTTTTGTTTATATTTCAAAGACGTTCGATCAACAATCAATAATCAATCATTTCTGCTAAAACGCTGAGTAAAATCTAATTACCTTAAAAAAAACTTCATTTTTTGAATTTTGTTTTGCCTCTCTTTGTGAATGAGGGAGTAGAGCAACGAAATGTCCCACCATAAAACTCTAACAATGTGCTAGAGCGCTTATCAAAAAACGGGAGCTCCACCTCCACAAAATTATTCCACGTAATTAATCATAAATATTCGCAAAAATATGTGAAATAAGAATTAATGAAGATTTATCATTCCCGAAATTGAGTAAAAAATGCAAATCGTTTAATGATATAAGACACAAATTATGTATACGTATATAGATGAAGAAGAATGTAATTACAGCAAAAATTTTGAGAAAAGATGTTCAATCTGTTGTACGCTTCTTATGCTTAAAAAGAACTGGGTAGAATGTTTCCTCTCAACGGAGTAATGCAACGCGATAAATAGACAACTTTTTGTTTACTGTTTACAATTTCCTGTTTGCATTGACGATTAACAATGGGGACTTGCACTGGCTTTAATGATTGACAATGGGGAGACGAAATACTTGCAAACAGAACCCAAAAAGTGCTCTACGTTGGTATGGTAAAAAAGATAGAAAGAACTATGGGAACAAGTGGTGACTTTGAAAGCCAAACAAAGTGACATCAATGTTTGGCGAAAACAAAGGTTTTAATTTGTTAATAGATCATTATTAAAGCTAAAAAGCAAGAAAAAACAAGCAATAAGAAGCTAATGATATAGAAAACGAAACACGACTTGGTAAAGTCAGTTTCAGCAAATGCTGTTTGGAACAGTAACTGTTTGGAGAACTGCTGTAAGAGCTAAGAATAGACCACGATTTCAAATTCTAAAAATACTAACCTTGGTAAGGCTATTTTTAACTTCAAATTATCAGTTTTCAATTTTTTTTCACTGGAAAAGGCCACGCGACGGTCTTTTTAAATTTGAAAAGTTTCAAAATGTAAACAATTAGTAGGTTTGTGAGCAGTCGCACGGCATTTATTTTGTTTTGAATGTAAAAAAATAATCGCAAAGGACCCAAATGGTATACGCTAATTATTTATCAACAATTTGTCATCGTCAAACGTCGTTTGCAAAAATTTTAGCATAGAGCTGAACAACTGTACGACATTTCAAGCTGTTAGTGGTTATCAGCAATCTGTATCGTGGATCCTGTGTAAAATCTCGAACGGACGAAATTCAGAATTGGACAAAACTCCAATAATGGACAAAATATCGAATTGGACAAAATCCCAAATTGAACAAAATTCAGAATGGATAAAACCTCGAATTGAAATTTTGTCCAATTCGGGGAATTGTCCGTAAGCAGTGCAGCTCAAATTCTTAGTCTATGCAATATTGCTAGACTATTGCATAGATTTGTTGTTATACCACCCCGTACAACAAAGAAAATATGGGACACAAAAACTACATCCCATTGGTAGTGACAATTAACTACAAAGAGAGGGCAAAGTCCTTGTTTTTACGACGACTCTGATTGCATAATAGTTTTTACGACGACTCTGATTGCATAATAGTTTTTACGACGACTTTGATTGCATAATCCAGCTTAACAGTATCACAGACGAACTTGTAAAAATAGCAGAAAAACATGAAACATATTGTAAAAATAGCAGAAACAAACAAAACTGAAACAAAACTTGTAAAAATAGCAGAAAAACAATGTTTCATGTTTTTCTGCTATTTTTACAAGTTCGTCTGTGATACTGTTAAGCTCATTTTCTTGCTGGTGTAAATTTTTACTCAACTGGCTGTGCTCTTCAGTTTGTTTGTGAAAACAGCAAAAAAAGTGCAGTAGCTGACCTTTATCTGATTGAACTTCTCTCAAAATTTTCGCAAAAATTTTAAGCCAATAGGCATTTTTTGTTCTTAGATCCTTTAAACTTGTTAAATGGCTTTTAATCTTAGTTTTAAGTCTCTGTATCTTTGCTGCCTCTTCTTCGTCTTAATTTAGATTTTGAGCTTTCTTTTTTTTGCTTTCTAATTTGCAAAACTACTTTTCAATATCCGTTGAAGATTTCTTGTATTTGGTTTCTTTGGTCTTCATAGATAATGTGCTGCGCCACTTCTCTCCAAACCTGGAAAATTTTGATGGCATCTGAATTCTGTTGTAAAGCAATTAGAACCTCTTATTACTACAAAAAAAAAAGATATAACCGTGAATACAGTATTATTTTCAGAACCATAAGTTTCTTAAAGTTGTACATCATTCAACTAAATTTAACGCTATACTTTTTAAAACCTAGGTTCGGGGTGCTTTACCGATCAATGATTGAAATTCGAGCGGACAGAGCGTCCGAAAATAAAACGGTAAATTCAGTTCAATTTCCGGTAGATTTAGTTCCATCCCGGTCGGATCAAGCCAAAGCCTATAAAATTAGCATTCACAGCTTTCTTGCTTAGTTTAGCATTAAAAGGACAGCGTGAAGCCTTTACTATGTGTCGTAAACAGGTGGTAGCTTGATTCGAAGATCGCAAGTTTTCTTCGCTGTCATCTGAGTCCTGACCAAGACAACGTGGTGAATAAAGTTGCAATTTGCAATTGTTTTCAAATTGATTAACAAATTAACAAACTTTAGGTGAAAAAAACAAAAAATAAAAAAACAATTTTCTAGTGTTAAAAATCAAAAAAAAAATACGCCGTGATAGTTTTTCCAAATTGTGATTAATATTTTGCAAGCCAAATTTTGGCAAAATAATTTCTTGCGCTGTTTTTCCAAAACAAAATCGTTCTAACGTTTTGAGAAATAAAAATCTCAGTTTAATACTGTGTATTTTTACGTTTTGAGAATTAATTTTATTGAAAGACCTGTTTTGAGCAGCCTAAAACGTGCACAAAATAAGCGTAAAAAGAACTGGAGGGCACAAGCTGAATTATTACATTTATTAGACGTTGTTTATTCTTTGTAATGATATTATGCATAAGGCCGAGAAAAGACGTTAAAATTGTTTAGCTATTGGTGACAAATTATTAGCAATTTGCCGAGCAGCAAACAATAAATTGTTATGACATTGGCCACAAAATATTCGAAATATAATGTGCCCCAGCAGTTTGTCGAAATGCTAATACTTCAGAACAAGCCATGGTTCGCTAGATATAAAAAAAATAAGAGCTATATCTTTCTTGTCCAGTGTAGATTGTGGTAAAATTAAGTTGGAAAAACCTGTTCAAAGCGGCAAGATTTTAGCATGTACTAAAAAATCTGAAATCTGCACCACTTCTACTCTCAAGCTGATTAAATGATGCTAAAATTCCAGGTAGTGTGAGCCTCTTTCACATGCATGCTTTATTATAATCTGATGACGCGATTTTAACGTATATTTTGCACTTTTTTGCTTTGTGACGTGGTCCAAAGGGGGGGAAAGGCACAATACTCCCAC
>CAWYPQ010000098.1:0-50000 GCA_963965965.1 Trididemnum nubilum
TAGACTGACACGTAATTTCTGTTTGGTTTCTTGTTCTGCTACATTGATTCGTGATTTCTCTTTGGTTACCTGTTCTGCTGCATTGACTAGTGGTTTCTTTTTATCCTCTATCACATATATAATTTGTGGGCTCTTATTGGCTTCCCGTTTTACTACGATGATTTGTGGCTCCTTTATTTTCTGTTCTACTGCAATGCCTTGAGGTTTTTCAGTACTTTCCTTCTCTAAACTGCTATTTTTTCTCTCGAAGTTGTTCGTCTGACTTACGACGGTTTGAATAAAGCTATCTGCTCCATGCATAGATCTATTAAGTTCCTTGTCTGATTTCTCTCTACTTTCCTGGCTTGTGCAGCTTTCTTGTTTTTGCCTGCGGTGTCTTTGATGCTTGCTTATGCCCTTTGTGCTTGCAATGTCTTTAGTTGGATTATCTGTTTCAAACTTAGATATGTAATGCCCTGATCCTGATATCACTGTTTCAGATACCATTTTCTCTTTTGATTTGTCACTGGCAGATTTTGAGGTTGGTTTCACTCTTATCTAAACATTATATACTGTAGCATTACACTTACGCAAAGCGGGGCAATTTCAATGCAAAAAAATGTTTCAAAAATTTACTTAAAAAGAAACTAAGAGAATTAACAATGTTTAAAAATCGAGCAAGTAGCAAGAGATGGTGCTACCCTACCTCTTCCGAAGAATGGGACGCGGAGGAGAACCGCAGACTCAACAGCCTGGCCATCAAGCTGGTCTTTCTCAGCCATCACTCGCAAAATTTACACCATTTCTGTGTCAAACCGTGCGAAACGCAAAAAAAAGTCTGCAACTTTGCTTTGCTAAGTTAAAAGTCTACAAGTCAGATTGACAAGTGCATATGCGTTGATCACGAAATTATCGTTATTATCTTTACTATGAACAGCTGTTACTTTAGTTTCCTTTCAAAATAGTTTTTCCTTCTTCACCGCGCAACGTTGGGCTAAAAGTAGTTTTAGACCAGTTGCGCAACTCATGGACCACCTACGTAACCGTGCCTAGCCTCGTACTGGCCATTTCCCCTTCTTTTTCTTCTCTATCAATTATTCGAAAAACTACCTCAGCCGTTAGATTTATATACATCTTGAGTGCCTGCACGAGTATCTTGATGAGTGTGATTACGCCTACAATGTGCATATATCAGTGTGATAGGTGTAGCAACCATGTAAATAAAATCGCTTGCTTTGTCTTCAATATTCTCTGCATGTTTTTAAGTATGACTTTGTGTCGCTACTTCTTTTCCTAACTCTGCATTAGAGTGTCCCTTATTTTGAAATTTCGAAAAGTTTCATCTATGAACCTTTAAAATGATTTCATTTAGTGAAAACATGGTACGTATGAAATTCCAAACTTGTAAAATGAAGTTTAGAGATGGCGCAAAGTATTTCAAGTTTGGAAAGATAACATAACATAATTTACTGTGCCAGAGTTGTAAACGGGTCGACTAATTTAGACCCGAACCTGAAAACATAAACCCGAACCCAGCCTGAACCTTAAACTAATTTGAAGCCCAAATCATGCCCGAAAAAAAAAAGTTAAGTTACGTCAGAAGAATTTAGCAAAGTTGCCAAGTTAGTCTGATTACATTTTTGAGCACTTAAGACAAAAAGTACGTCTCCGGCCGAATTAAGCCTGCAACTTTTGTCAACATTAGGCCCAAACCCGGCCCTAACTCGACTCGAAAAGCACGGCCCGAATTACAACTCTGAATTGTGCTACTCAATTTGGAGCAAATAATTTTGAAATGAATAAATAGCACATTTGAATGTAGCGACAAGGTAGATGCGAAGGAATTGGGAAGCCATCTGGTCGAGCATCCACCTTGTTAGTCACACTGCAATGTCTCACTGATATAGCGCAGTGTGGTGAGAAACTCAAGAAAAAAACGCAAACAAAAACAAACCACTAAAAAAGCCAAGCACGAAACAACAAAAAAGCGAAATAATCAACTTGTGTGACCAACGAGCTAAGTTTGCATAATTACAGTCAGGAGAAGCGCTACTCCTGAGCTTAAATTTGTTATCAAAAAATTTTTATAATCTTTATTAAACTTTTGAAAAAAATAGTTTGATCAAAATTGGAATTGAGTTCCAAATTTCAGCATCAATGTATTAAATACATCTTTGGTTTTTTTTGTGCTTCGAAAAATGGAATTTTTAATTGATTATTGCAAGACGCTTGTGTCCTCCTCGAAAGTACAATTTTAGGTAAAGTAAAGTGATTCGAAAAACTTGCCGGTAATTTGGACTTATCGTGTTGGTAAACAAATTTAGCTATTTTGTAATCTAAAAGTGAAAGCGATAGTAATACATCTAGTTTTTGATTGAGGGGATTTGCGCTATCATTCCAATTTTTCCCAGTCGCAATTCTAATAGCTTTGTTTTGTAATTCACTTAATTTAGTTAAACCGGACGGAAAAGCGCTACGACACACAGGAATTCCATAAATAACATTACAAGTACTACAGCATAATAAAGATTTAGCATTGCACTTTCAGGTAGTAAATATTTCAGTTTGTTCAAAACGCCAACTGCACGAGCAATTTTAGTTTCCAAAGATTTCCATTGCTGTCGAAAGTTCAGGTTGCAGTCCAAAATCACTCCCAGATTTTTAGCTTGGTCAACTGATCGAAAAGTGCCAGTTTTGCTGTTGATACTAATTCAGATAAGGAGCATTTCGTTTTGGGTTTATAATTAATAGATTGGATTTAAAAATATTTAGAGTCAATTTGTTTGCATTCATCCAATCACATATTCTATAGATTTCAGATTCCAGATTTTTTTTCGAATGTTTCAAAGTAGGAACATTAATTATAAGACACGTGTCATCCGCAAATAGACTTGGAGGGCAGTTAGGTAAATCAGGTAAATCGACAAGGTAAATCAGAAATAGACGTGGCTCCAGAGTGGACCCCTGAGGAGCTCCAATATTATTAGATTTGGGAGTAGAGTTTTTATCAGCTACAGATATATACTAGTTGAGTTCGGTTTTTCACAAAATATCGAAAAAATTATTCACTATTCCTTTAATACCATAGTGATGCAATTTTTGAGTAGAATATGATGATCGACAGTATCAAAAGCTTTTAGCTACATCGAGCAGCACCAGTAAACATTTGATTTTCGATATTAGGGTAAGTAGATATAACTATGTAAATGATCGCATAAATTGTAGAATGATTGAAAAGCCCATATTGAGTTGGATTGAAAATATGATGAGAATGTATAAAATCAACTCTTCTAGAATGTACCAACTTCTCGAGAATTTTAGAGAAACATAGCAGGGAAATAGGTCTATAATCAGTTCAATTTTATAATTCTCCGATTTTAAACACAGCAATAACTTTGGCTGTTGTAAGGCAGGAAGGAAAAACCCTAAGAACAAAACAGCGGTTGAAGAAAATCTTTTACTTTCAGTTAACTTATTAGCACATGTTTTGTAAAAACGCTTCTGCGATTCAGAGCCTTGCAATAGTGAGATGAATCAAGTTTTTGTTTATGACGAATAGAAACAAGAATCCCTTCGTTATCCATTGCTTTTGTATTAATTTTAATTTTTTATTGAGGCTGGTATCAGAGGAGCATGTTTGCTTATGCAAGAATGAACCAATGCTACAAAATCAGTAAAACTTTCGCTCAACTCGTTCAAAAAAGTATCATTAATTTCGTCGAAAAGATTTAATAGCTCAGGCATTTCGGTTACAAATTTATCTCTAATAAACCTTCGCATGTCTCGCATGAAAAAAGGTAGCTTCTTGATTTTGACACGTTCAGTTAAAATTTTAGAATTAGCCACAAAGCACCCTACGGAGGATATCACTAGTAAAGATTGCGGGATAGACAATATTGGTGGTATCACTTGTAATTACGTGATCTATCAGGTATTGGAATGATTTGTCGCTCACGTGGGCTTGCTTGTCAATTAGCATGTAACAAATATTACTAGAGATCATCTGCAGATAGTCAGTTGCACTCTCCGCACATTAACATTAATGTTCAAGTCGCTGAGAATATAGCTCTTTTGTTTTGGTCTGAAGCGAGCAATTTTTTGATTCAGTACGGTCATAAAATTATTAACGTCACCACTTCGACGGCGATAATTAACACCTAGTATAAAAGCTTTGTTGGAATTTTTGTCGAAGATACGTAGCCAAATATCCTGACAGCTTTGCTCGAAATTATTTTTGCCCAATACTGTTGCTTTTAAATTTTGAGCTACGAAGACTCCTACACCATCAGCATTGGGGTAACAATCAGCATGTAAATTAGATTCATATTCCGGTAAATCCAAATCGGCTAAAATCGAGTTTTTTATTTAAGTTTCTAAAAAGCAAATTACACCACGAAAGGAAGGAAAAAAGGTTAACATATCATCACTTAATGTTTCAAGATTTTTTTAGATTGATCTTATATTAGCCTAAAGTAAATTTAATTGTTTATCTCGTTTAAATATTGGAAAAGTCAAGTTACAGTTGTAGTATCGGCAGTTTTTGAAGAAACTTGTAAGCGAGATGTACAATGATTTAAATCAAATTGTGCGGTAGCATTGTAATCTATACCGCCCAAATTAACATCGTTATAATTACTTGTAGCCCAGTTGAAACACTGCATCAATCATCGCCTGCCACTACTAGAAGATTCGATTCTCAAGTAAAACGTTCTAAAACAATCTACCAACAACAATAACAACAAAAACGATTATAGCCATAGTTACGCAGGCAGACTGCATTTCTCTTTTTTTAAGCTTATATGAAGAAGATGTGCAAGCTTCGAAGAAAATTTGGTGAATAATTTCAGCAAAAATGCAATTGAAAGAGGCGCCATTTACATTAACACAAATGATGAAAATTGTTTCAAGTTAAACACGTTGGACTCTGACATCGTCCACACACAGCTAGCTGATATTGTACATCATTAATTTTCCAAGTCAATTTTTTTGTTTTCTTTCTTAGCTTCTTGATAGCCTGAAAGCAATCGCTTCTTTGTAGCTGCAAATCACGTGGCAAGTGCTCCGCAATGTAAGTTGCTTCGCTTTGAGGTTCAGTCTTTCGTTATAACGTAAGCAAAGCTTTAAGACTTTTTAGGCTTTTAAATATTTGATGTTTGTCGAAAGAATTTGTAAGTTTAATAATTAATTATTGGTCAAGTAATATTCATGCCGGTTTTATTCACTGGATGCTGTGAAAGACAATGCACTTCTGCAAAATGAATTGCTTCCGGATTGTCATTTCGTAAACCTTCTTTGAGAAATTTGTAAGCTAATTTTTCCGATTTTTTTTAGTCTTCCAAACGTTATTAGTTTTTCCTTTGACGCCATAAATCAAGAAATTAAACCTTTTACTGTACAATTCATTTTTTAATACTGATTTCTTATTATCATATGCGCTTTCTTGAGCCAAATCGGTAACATTTTCAATCTCTTTCTCCAGCTTTTTCTAAAGATGATTTAATCTTCAGTTCTAGTTCATCTAGCTTCGCGTACGTCTATTTTTAGATCTGTTGAATTGCAACGCAGGAGTACCAGCCACTATGAACGCAGAGTATTATTGTTTCACAGTGACCTCTGCACGCATAATAGTGTTTATTAAAAACCTATGCTAAAAATGCTAACTCAAAAACTGCTGTGACGTACCGGTCACGACACAAGTGGGTATGTGCAGTTTTCAAGGTTTGCAACTACGCATCATCTGCCAGTTTTTTACAAAAAGCAGCTGCTTTACCTAAGATGGCTAGTCTTCAGTGATATCTTAGAGGACTGAATTTTGCTTAGTCTGTTTGATCTTAAGGTAGATTTGGGTTCAAAACTTGCCATGATGAAAGCATCAGAGAACGTCGAAGGAGCAGATGGACCACTGCCACGAACTCGTGGGGGTATGATCAACACCAAAAACACAATACTAGTTGAGTGTGTCATCCACAACAGCAGAAGGTTGTTTGATATTTTAAGTGTCTGATAGTTTTCTTGAATGAACACAAAAACTTGGGATGAAAGTGAAAACTTTAGACTGCTTATGAAGTTGTTTCCTCCTTAGTATTCATTAACAACCACGTCGAAAGAAGTGTGTCGTTGGTACAGCAAACAACTCAATTAAAAATTGTCCACATAGCTACATGGAAGGGCATTAATGAATGCCTCTCTTCCACCTTTACCCTATTGCTGCTTATTGAGGCCTAACCTTTCCCCTTGAAATTTACTTTGGAAAACCAAGCACTATCGTGCTTTGAACGTGCTCTGCGCCACCCCCCCAGAATCATGTAACCTCAACGCCCTTGCCTTAAAATCTGTGATAAGCTGGCAAAAAAGAAATTCTCTTGGAGATCACATTGCTTATCCACAGAAGAATCCCTTCTATCCTTGCACGAACCATTAATGATGGGTTCTCCAATCCTTCCCACGGAACTTCAATCAAGTTTACAGTATCAACCCCCATATCTAATTGCACAGGTCCCAGCTCATCTTGCCTTTATTCTACTAAGAATCGATTATTCTCCCTTACTCCTTCAGGAATCTATGTATGGACAGATGGTTTTGTCTCTTACTTCATTGGACGGGTGGCGCTGGGGTGAATGCCATATGCTCCAAATGAAATATCTCATACTCCCTTTCCTTCTCTGGACCAATTGTCTCCAGTTATACCGTTGAAACTCATGCCCTGGAGCACGGATTTGTCTGGTGTGACAACAACAGGACGATATGACATTTCCAGTCAGCTCTATATTACCAACTCCAAATTCGCGCTTTCCAACTTTCAACGCCCCTCTTATATCTCCCGCCAACGCCCCTCTGGAATGTCTGCTCTCACTCTTCCTCACAATCCAACAGTGCCATTATAAACTTCCACAGAACTCCTGGTCATGCTGGTATCCCTAAAAATGACCATACTGATTCTCTTGCCAAAGCTGGAGCCTCCCTGTCTATACTACAATAGTATCTTGTTCCCTATCCCAGAGTTGTAAACGGGCCGATCAGTACGTGCCCGAGCCCGAAAAGTGATTTGAAGCCAAAACCAGAACCGAAAATTAAGTTATATCTAAAAATTTGTACCGTTATTGCTCGTAATAAAAATACTCGTTGCTGATAAATTGTGACGTACCGTAATAATACTAATTGTGTAATAATAATCAGATTTATGCTTGAACGAAGTCGTCATTCAGTGTTGCAAAGTTATTTGAATTACGCTTCTACAGTGTCTAAAAGGCAAAAACACAAGTCAAGTACTTGTATCACGCCCGACATTTTGCCAATCTTAAGTCCGAACCCGAAAAGCCCGGCCCGACTTACAACACTGCCATCTTTCCTGACATTGCCAAAACCTTTACATCTAGTATCACAAATGGAGACGTCACATTTCCCACTAACATCTCAATTGTCAAGTTCTTCGAGGGAATCTCCAGAGTTCTTCTGCGCCCCCATCTCTTGGAAGGGGTCGATAGCACCATCACCAGTACTCAATTAGGCCGCTGCAGAAATGAATACAACTGCACTATGCTTTAGGGAAAGTGAAAAACAACCAGACAAATGTTTCGAAAATAAAGAAAGTTAGTCTAATGCAGCAAAAGCGTTTCTGTATAAGAGTATTCCACAGACTAGAAAACTTCTTCCGTGCATGTATTGGTGCTGGTTAAGCCCAATTTGAGATCACTGCGCCATTTCTAAAAACCAAAATTTTGCTGCAAAATTTTGTGAGGGAGTTTTTGGTACAATGGAAACTTTTGGGAGGGTCACTAGGTGAGGGATATGAAAATGTATAGTTTACATTTTGACTCCAAATAAGGACCACCCTATGTTATTTTTGTGTTGTTATTCATTCGCTGTTATGGTGAACTTCTTGGCGACACGTTTTCAGTGAAATTACGCATGAAAAAAGTTTTTGATTCGAGTTGTAAGAAAACTTACTTTTTTCTTCCTCGTAAGTTTTCTGAAAGCAGAAAACATCTAAATTGTCGAACTTCGTAAGATTAACTCAAAATTATACAGATCTTTAATTTTGATGCAAATCTTTTAAGCTGCGTATCATGAATATGACATAGCAAGTAAAACATTTCTGCCAGCTACAAATTGTGGACTAAACTTTGCCGCAATTTCAACTTGTTTGGCTCATCTATAAAATTTTTAGCTATTGTTACACCACAATAGGATTAATCTATAAGAAAAAAACATGCAGCACCAAAAAAATTTCTAAACCTGTGAAATACCAGCAGAAACTAGAGTCTGCAATTGAACATAATTTCTACATATTAAAAAAAATATTTTTTTTAGATACCGACCACTTGGTCGAGCGGTAACGCGTTCGTCTCTGGAGCAGGAGGTTTGAGGTTCAAATCACGAGCCAGTCAAATCGAACACAGTGCTGCCAAAGGCTTGCCATCGTTGCGACATTTCTTCGAAAGAAGCTGTGTTGCCCGGGCGCAATGACGCGGATGTGGGCCACACAAACTCGTTACATGCTTCGGCGTAATACAGCGAGTATAATGAAAGATTTAACTGATTTGATTTGATAAAAAAAAGATAATGCATTTTTTTAAATCAGTTGAATTCAAACTCTTCTCATCGTAAAAAAAAATTTCGTTCAATAAGCAAACATCATCAATCCTTGCAAAATAAGATTGCGCTTATAGCCAGTGGCGTATGCATAGGGTTACCATATTTTTCAGTCAGATAACCGGGACAAATCTCAAAAAAAAAAGGTCTTCGCTCCAGCGACCCACTGTTCTTGCGTGATTTTCTGGGTGATCTCAAAAAAAAAAGGTCATCACTCCAGCGAACCACGTGTTTATGCGAATTTTCGAGTTCTCTTCACAAACAAACAAACCAAAAACCGGGACATTTCCACCAACCGGCCGGGACTGTCCCGGCTAAACCGGGACGTATGGTAAGTCTACGTATGCAGGAATTTCAAACGGGGGGGAGGGGGACTAGAGCTAGAGAAAAGGAGCTCACTGGGTCATTACTCGCCGCATAAGCATCTAATTTAAGAGAGCGGCTAGTTAGTCAAACGGTAATGCATTCGCCTACCTGTATTACACGATAAGCCTGGAGTTCTAAGGCTGGTCAAAGCGAGACATTGTTACGGTACGCCACCGCTGCGACATTTCTTCTAAAAGTGCTGTATGGTTCATAGGAGCAATGACGTAGAAATGGGCCGCGCTTTCGATCGATTTTTACGTAGACTGCGTTCCTTAACGCCGAGCCGTCTTATTTTTTAAAATACTCAGCAGCATATCATTCACAGTTTAATCATTTTGAACCAGATTTAAATTACCAAAGAAAAGCCTGACGGTAAAATAGCCTCTTGTATAGTATTTTATGAAGCATCGATAGTTTAGTGGATTTAATTTGCCATTTATTTATTCATACGTATGAAAAATAAAGGAACAATCTGCGTCTGTTTAATCACACTAACGGTAAGCACTCTTTTAGGGGTGCAGTTCGAAGTCTTTCATCTGTCTGGTAGACAACTAGACCCAACCGGAAATAAGCGTTAGGTGTCTTTTCTAAGGACTCAACGACGCATTGCCAGTCAAGAATCGAACCGTAAGCATGCAACTATTTGATCACAAACCAAACATTAACTCGTTCCACATGGGAAACGTGATTACATTAACTTGTGGAAGTTGAAGCAGTAGAATCCGACTGCAACTTGCAAAATCGAGAGCTTGATTCTTGCGAATCCCGTAAGTTTAAAGGTAAATAAGTGCGTCGCTCATAGCTTCATACCAATTAGACTACACTGACTGTGGTGGAAATGTTTTAAGTCCCATAAACGTAAAAAACCTATTCATTGACTCCAAGTCACTGTACTCGAGCCAAATCAACTGACCGCCACAAACTGACCGCAAACCAACTGACCGCCAACATTAGGGTTAGTTAGAGGTCAGTTGGTTCGCGATCAATTTGTCGGCGGTTAGTTGTCGCAGACCCCACTGTACTTACATCCGGCTTTCAAAGCTGTCAATTCTCAGCTGATGAGCTCTTATGCAACGAAGCGGTTACGTCCTGAGTTGACTTGGCATATAGATATGCATAGTTGCATACTTTAGATACTACGTATACGTATGTGTAAAATTAATCACGTGATCAAGTGACTTCGCGTTTATTCGATCAGTGATCGAGTGGATAAAGCACCTGCGACTGAAACGAGAAACTACGGTTCGATCCCTGGTCGAGTAAAACAAAAGACTGTAAAAATTGGTATTTACAGCTTCCCTGCTTGAACTTTAGTATGATAGGAGACGGTGTGAAGCTTTCACCGTATGTGATACACAGGTGGGCAGGTAGCAGCTTGATTCAAAGATCAAAAAGTTCTTTCGATATCTCTTGGGCAAATCAACTTAGTGAGCAAAGTTGTAATTACAACTACATACAGTATTTTTTAATCCATCACCTTTTTTTTTAATCAAAATCTCGCTTACTATTTTCAAATCATAAGACCGTAAGACTCACAGTTTTTGGTTCCTGAAAGTCAGATTTTTGGTAAGGAGCAGACAACGAATGGAAAAGCTTGAAAATAGAGGCTTGCAACGTTCTGTATCTGCAAAAACACGCAAATAATTCCTCGTGGAAGAAAAGCTGTTTCATATCTCATGGATCGAACTCTGGAAGGTAAACTCCAAAGATTTTGACAACATGTCCAACACAAAAATGAACAAGCACTTTATTAAAAATATTCGGCTCACCGGTAATTTCAGAAAATCGATTTCAATTTGAAACACTAGCACAGTTATTGTATGACGGTTTTACTTACTGACATGATGAAAGAAATCATTTATTTGTTTTGTTTAAACCACTCAATAAGTTAAATTAGTTTATTTCTTGCTGTATAGTAACATGATGTTGTTTTGACACCAAAATCGATTTTTGTTTTACAATTACGTCATTGAGCACTTTCGGAAAGCACCGACGTAAAATGTATCGGACATTAGATTTTGCATTGCAGATGTCTACATGATACAATTTTGCATTGCAGACCTCGACATGATACGACTAACACGACACGATATAACTGCTGTCATGAAGCGTACTTCTCCTTCATTCTCTTATCGGTGCAAGGAAATATTCGTCGGTATCCTCTCAAATTAGCGTCTTCGAATTCTTCTCTCACAGCTTCTTTTCGGGCCCAAGCGAGTTTTTGTTTCTGTCGAGAGTAAAAGTAGAGAATATACATAAACAACTAAATATATGTACCTAAAACGTCAGTCTTATGAATCAAGCGTATCGCATGTAATTTTATTTGCTTTAAATTTATTTTTCAGGCAATGACTACTAAACAGATGTGGGCAAAAATAAGATTTCACTGAAAAGCGCAGCGCAACAATTTTTTAAATAATTAAAAGCGCAACGAAAGAAGAACGATTTAATTTTTTTAGTTTTTGAAGCGCAGCGCAACTTCAGCAACGAGATTTGTGATTGAGTTGAAGCGCAATGCAACTTTCGCGATTACGGAACCAAATTTTAGTGCCAAATCAAAGTGCAACCAAACTTTCGCAATAAAATAAACAAAATGATATGCAAATTCTGCATTTTTGTGCTTTTTACAGAAAAAAAAAAACAAATAAGTTACAATAAAACATTTAGCAATATTGGTGATTTGGAACAAGCAGCAAATTTACGTAAGAAGTCAAACGGCAACCGTAAAGCTTGAAATACGGTAAACTCCTCAGAGGCTAAGCGGGTGAAGACGATTCGTCCAAAAATAAAAGCGTCACCGTCGCTTCCTCGTGATTGGAGAATAAATATGAATTTATCAACCAATCAAGATAGAAAAGAAACAGAATTCAATTCGAAGTATGAAATTGCGTTGTATTAACCGAATATTGCAAACGCACAGCGCAATTAATCTGCAACAAAGTTTAATTGTAGCGCAACTTTCGCAAGGACCTAAAATAGAAAACTAAAGCGCAACGCAACATCCGCAATTGCGGAGATTGCACTTATATAATGCGCTTTGCCCCTTTAACTGCTGATTAAAGCCCAATTTCAGTTCCACACCGAATAATAGATCTAAGTTGTAGCTTTGACTTGGCCTTACAAAAAGGTAAAATATTATTACGTTTCATCAAAAATAATACAGTCCAAATACAGTAAATTTAAATAGATGTTTCGGTTATTTATTTCAAATTTAGCGAAACTATCAACCCAAAAGAAAACAGCAGCAAAACACTTGCCATGTAAGTGAATAGGCTTTTTGCCTCAAAAATTTTTTTTTTAAGTAAACTGCTTTTTCGTTTATTCTGCTAAGGAAGTTGACTGGGCTCAGCGGTCCATCAGCGTAGCGCGGTTCACTTAATTCAAAATCGAATGCTTTGATAAGCGAACAGTACGTGAAAGGACAATAATTTTACGTAATGACTTGGAGCACGCAACGTGCACGCTGTCTTTTCCTTATTCCTTATTCTTTCCTTATTGCCCTTTCACGCAACGCGCGCGCTGTCTTTTCCTTAAATAAATAAAGATTTCCGGTTACCAACTCGTTTTTTTAGATAACCGGAAATTTTTATTTTGATTAGGGTTTTATTTTTGGGAATACCTTAGATTGCTATTGAACAGCTGCATCAAAACTCTAGTGCGAGTGCCGACCTTTTTCCTCAATTTTACAGCAAGTATAAAAGAATCAGCTATAAAAAGCCATAGCATACCAATTCTTCTTTTCTGCGACTTAAAACAAGTTTTCTTTGTGAAGAAGGGGAAGTGTTCACTGAACTTCTTCTGCTTCGAACTGGAGTGAAAAGTCGCCGTTGGGTGGCAGCCTTCTCGTCCGCAAGATGGCGTCGCTTGTCGCTTGCTCTAAAGTATTCGGATGCTGGTAAATGCTACGTTACGCACGACGGTTAAATGAAATCACCAGCGTAGCTCCAAAGGCGTCCTAATTTTTTAAACAAACGGTACTAATGACGCCACAATAACAAAAACTTGACTAGATTTGTTAAGCAGATTCATCCAAAATCGCCCAAATTGAAGAAAGAAAGGAATAATACTATCCTAGTAACACAGTATATACTTATATTTTCTGGTGGTTTTTGATAAAAGTGCGTTTTGAACCTTAGTTCACATTTTGTGCGCTAAAATTAACAAAAATTAATCTATATACCTGATGTTGACAAGACGGAGAGCATCGCGAATCACTCCTCCTTTGATATCGCGGTCGATTTTCTCATCCCCTCCAAAACTTGGGGCTCTGAACAGAATATCATTACTTCAGCAAAAGATTAAAGCCAGTACGCTCATAAACATTTTTCAAACGTTTCGGAAGCTAGGCCAAGAGGCTAAAGGCACCGATTTTATGACGACCCTTATCGCATGATCTGGGTTCAACTTGCACCCTGGTCAAGTCGCTGCGGCCTTGTACAAGGCACTATACGATGATTTTCCCTGATTGGTGGCTTCGAACAAGAAGCAAAGGCAGTGGACAAGAATCGAAGAAATCCACAGGAACATTGGATGACTGGAAGCTCCTAAACAAGCTGGTGTAGATTCCTCCAAATGCAAAGTAGCTCACTTATTGCAATGAAGTGTGCGCATCGTCCAATAGTAGTTGGCGCCTGACGCTGTCGAGTGACAGAAGAGTAAATGCGCAACAACAACAACAGCAAAAATTTAATTACTTCTACCATCCTCAGTAAATTGCAACATACTGCTGCAATTCGAACTAGGTTATAATAATCACTTTATTTTGCACGAACGGAATTTTAATTAGTCGAAATATTTCAACTTCAAAAATCACTGAATCGAAATGCATTGTACTGGGTTAGAATAACTGTACGTCCATTAAACCAATTGGTGTTTTATTCAATTAACTGAACTATGCTGCAGCTATTTTTTGCGCAAATATCCGTAGTTGATATACTGTCTAATCACTGGAAAGGGGCCAAGCTGTCTACCCGTAATGGTGGCCAGCCTGATAAAACACCTGTAAACAAAACTCTAAAAAAGGTGCTTCGCGTTGGTGTGGTTAAACAAGCGCAGAGTGATGGGTTTGTATGCATGAATAAATACATCACTATTAGATTACTGGTCACTAACAAAGCCAAAGTGGGAACTTATAATATCATCTACAAAAGAGCGCACCTTATATTCCTAAGGAGCTGATGCCTCCTTACACGCCCCCAGTACAATCACGACTCGGGCTATCTGATTTTCAACCTCTGAACAAGCTGGTTTTTTATAAAGTCTGATCACAATCTCATACTAAGACACTTGACCAAGTTCTAAACACCTGCTGCCGTACATCATTCGAGGTCTCGTTACATCATTACTGTCTGAAAACACAAACAACAACAAGCTGCATGAACTCGCTGGCGTAAACTATCCATGGATGCAAATCATCTAGTTTATCAACATAGTCCAGCTACCATTCAAAAAAAAGTGTCTGAGCTCGACAGCAATGCTTTCACTAATTCTGTCAATGCCAAGAAAGAAGTAGTAAAACAACTGAAGTAGCAATCGCTGGTCCACCAAATACCACCATGGGAAAGCCACTGAGTCCCTTTTTCTTCTCAGTAAGCGTCACGGCAAGAAACGGTAGTGTCTCAACCAAAGTAAATCAGGTACCGCAATTATATCTCGTCAACTGTGTTTCTAAATCGAAAGCATTCTCTTCGTCAGTAAAAATACCTCAAACTGCTTGAGGCTCAGCATTGGAAGAAATAGTAAAGAGCTTTCACCGAGTGGGGTCGCACATGTGACAGCTTGACTCGAAAAAAATACTTTTGTTGTCTCCTGGCCAAGACGATTTGGCAAACTTAAAATTTATCAGGTCCACAGCACTCTTCTACAGTATTTTTCTCACCTGTTAACTTCAAGTAGCCACGGTTTCAACTTTTTGTCGATGAAAATGTCGAATCCAAGTACTAAACAATACCGTAAAAAAAGTGAAGTTTCACAATAAAAAAAACGTATTTTAAAAAACAGAGACCTTTAAAAAATAAACATTAAAATACAGTAGTTTTGAGCGAACTACAGTTAATGATAGCTTCCAAAGTTTTTGTCCATTAAATGTAGCCGTTTTCTAAAATACATAAAAAAGAGACAATGATTTAATGAAGCAATAGCTTCAACCTCCAGCAAAAACGACGTAAAATAAAATACTAAGCGGTAAAGCTACAAGCTGTGTTCAAGTGCTAGTTACCGGGTGCGTGGTGTCGAGTATCCACTGTCGAACTTAAACGTGGAAAACTGAGGTGTAAACTGTGAGCCAATGTAAGTTCTGCATGTTTCAAACCTGCAGCCTAGCGTGATACTTACTGGCATCAGCGTAGTTGGTTGCAGAGGGGGATTCGAGGACACAAGGCTCGAGGCCAAGGCCAAAGACACAAAAAAAATCCGAAGCCAAGGCCAAGGACAGCCCTTCCAAGGCCAAGCACCAAGGACACAGGCGCAAGTGTTCTCCAAAAAAAAGGTCTTCAAAATTTTTTTTCAGGTCATCTACAAAATTTTAACAATTCAAAAAATACTGCTGTCCTCGAGCCGAGGACAGGGCAATTTTCGAGGACTTGAGGCTTCGAGGCCAAGGACTTCAAAATGTGTCCTCGAGGCCAAGGACGTCCTCTAGAACTCCACCTCTAGTTGGTTGTAACAAAGAAAAAACGAGTTAGTACGTGTACGCTGACGGTTTAACGCCAAATGCGAGCCCAGTAACCTATCCCATGAAAGGTGCGAAAGCAAAGCGAAACCGTAGCAGAAGTCGAAAGTTGGATCGTAAAGACCCCTCATCAGATTGTCTAATATAATGCCGGCGTCCAGTATTTCACCTTTTTGCCAACATTAAACTCCGCAGATATGCGAATGAATTGGTTCAAAGTCTTTTTTACAATCCATATGTGTAAGCTGAAAACCTTTTTTCTGCTCTTCACCGACAGTATTTTTACAACCAACAACGTTCCGCATATCTTGTTTTTTCCTTCACCTTTTCACTTGCTCTCGGGCAAATTCGCCAAGCCTCGTTTGGCACTCCTTTAAAAAAGCTTAGACACCCGTGCCCCACACAAATGCAGCTCCAAGAGAAGAAAAACTTTCTCCTTACAAAAAAATAAAATTTTTCATCTATATACGCAGTTACGTACCTTCAAAGCAAACACTTCCAGAAGTTTGAGCTTGTCCAGGTCGACACATTCTGTAGGCATGAAGCAGATGTGGGCTCGCTACCAACATCGTCTTGACAATCATATCCTGAAATTGAAATGCATCGTGTTACCAAATTATTGTACAATTTTGTATTGTAACTCTGCACTTATTATTTTGTACTTTTGCATCAGTGGTCAAGTGAATAAAGCGTCTGCTACTAAATTCAAACTTAATTCGAAGTCAAATCACCTTAGCACTTTTCATGTTACTTAAATAAATTTAGTTCTGTTTTGTTTTTATTTTACCAAAAAACAATATCTTGTAAAAATGACGTCACACGTATAACTGAAGCGCATTCGAACAGATATAAGAGGCAAATGGCAAAGGCACCTTCGCTACGTACTTATCAATAAGTCAAACAACTACAGAACTTCATTAATTACGAAGCAATGACTGGCTACACTGATACACAACGCACAAATACAGCGCGGAAATGAAAAAAAAAAAAAACATAAAAAACAAAAAAACAAGAGTTTGCTTTTTTTTTTTCCGACGTTTAGCCAAGGATCTATTCTTTCGATGCAACTGTCTTCATGAAATGGATAGCTATCGGGCTGTCTTTGCGCCATCTACATAGACCGCGATTACGCGAAAATTTTTCACTTGAAATATGCCGCAGATGAAGTCAAATTTTTCGATACCAAATATTAAACAATTTAAAAAATGCAATATCGTTTCTACGAAGGAAACATCGCGGAAAACATTCAGTCGTTCCGCTTTGGATGTGAATCATACGTAGGCAAAAAATTGATCGTCATGTGTGCTTGTCGTCAGTTATTGACTGTAATTAGTATCAGGCCAAAAGCATCGCAAGACGGGTTCAAGCGTTAGTTTTTACGACATTCTTGATCGAATGATAGAGGTTCGAATTCCACTCTAATTACACTTTGCACAACTAAAAAGTACTTTTGACAACTGCTTATGCTTGATGGCTTCAAACATGCAGCTTAGACTTAGATAAAGGGGAAAAGTGATCTTAATTTTGACACCAATTTCCAGCGCAAAAAATCTTTAGGTTAATGATGGTTTCTTCATCTAAAATTAAAGGAGGATACCTAGAATAAACGCTCTATTCTGTATTTGAGGAAGATGAATACCTTTTTTTATCCGCTTTGAGATACCGTTCTTTTTGGTTTTGCAAGGATGATACTATACTCTTTTTATGCGCTATTCCTATGCATTATTACATGATTTTTGGAATAAATAAAACCAAAATGCCGCAGTTTGAAACCTAATTTCAAGTATGGCATAATGATAGTAAGCCATAGAAGAAAATTGAGTCACCTATAGCAATTTAACACCAAATAGCAATGAATAGCGAACAACACATAAAAGCATAGAATCACCCTCTTCTGGTTTTCAATTCTGCTCCTCTTGCAGAACCTTTTTTTTTCTTATTTAGAGAGCGTATAAAAAATCGGTGCTAAGAATACGAGAATGTGGAGAGTAAAACGGAAACATCAACTAGAACATGACATCGCAAGCGATATCCGGAGTATTCTGAACTAAAGAACGTCACAATTGCGTTGAGCGTGTTTATAGTTGTTGATAATCACATCTGAAATACATCGCTTTCGAATTTTATAATGTTCCATTAACTTAGTCAAGTTTGTGTTTAACGGTTTCAAAAATTTAAATATCTAGAAAGGGCATCTACAAATATCTATCAGATCTCGTTTCAAATTTTAAGGAGTTAGTTGAATTTTCGCTTAGCAGCGCGATTGTTAAAATTGCGGTTACAAATAAAACCCTCGTAAAAACAAACGTTTCGACAATAACCTTTTGCTACGATTGAAACACAAAAATAAAAACATTTGATCTGAAAATGCCAATATGATTTTTGAATTTTGCAACTTACATTATCTTGACCAGAAATTTGACACACTATCCGAAATATCAAATCTACACCCGAACTAGTGCACTGCAATATTTTTTTAAGAGGAATTTTATACCAGCACATGTATGAACAGTTCGACAAATTTTTCTCAAAATCTAACAACTAAATTAAACAATACCTGCCTTAGCAATTAGCATGGAAAGAGATACGTACACAAACAAAATTTAGAAACAAAAAATCAAATTCTTATAAATTTATAAGTGATAATACAGAGTTACTTTTCGATGACTCCACATTGTGTCTCATTCACGATCAATTTATAAGTGATACTACTGAGTTACTTCAAGATGACTTCACATTGAAAACTTATAAAAATTTTCTCAACTCTATGCTTTCCAAAACACTAGGGGTAATGTCAAAATCGAACAACTATTTCTTTCGCACATTATCTACTTCTTTCGCACATTGCTCTCTTTTTAGTTCATTTTAACCGCTTGAAGGTCATTCGCTCTCAATGTTTAAAGGTCTCAAAATAAAATACCAGCGACTTTATTACATCAGCCAAACTTAACACTATCCACGGCCAAAAATATGCACGCATTTTACAACTATTCTTATTCTGAGAACGATAAATTATCAGGTTTGTCAAAAATCAGCTCCATATTTTAATGCAATCTTATTCTGAGAACGCTATTTAGCAGTGCGACCCAACGGCCAACATATTTGATATTGTACAGTATATTGTATTGCATCCATTATTCAGTACAAAAGCTTTCTTAATAAAATTGTTCAAAAACTTTGAAGAGCTAGTAGAAGATTTTTTCAACGTCATCAGCGACAGTTTAGTAAAAATACTCGGCCATACTGCTTAAATCTAACATAGCCATTAAGCTTAAGTACTTCAACGTGTTAGATGTTGCAGTAATCCCATAGGTTTAAATCTTCTACTTTTCTGCGATACCAACTCATTGTGAGAATAGAACGTACAGTTTGAAGGTCCATTTAAGGGCTAATTGTCCAACACGGCATTGCCAAGTTTGGCATGTTTTATCTTTTTTTTATATCAGCCTACCAGTACTCTTTGATTATGTCTAGCTGGAGTACTTCGTAATAAAACTTTAGAAATTTTAAGGAGCCCATTTGGCATGGTCTCCTCAATGTGGCCAATTAAATTTGTTATCTTTAATCTTTGATTTATATTAACTTATCCAATACGTTTAGTTTGTTTAGCTTTTGTAGTTAATGGGAGGAGGTGCCAACACAACTGGAGCACCCGCATAGTATGAGATCCTGGTGTTTTTTTTTTGTCTAGCTTGAGTGGTTAAAACTTTTGAAGGACCCGTTGGAGGAGGATTCTCTAATTGTGGCATTTTAAATTAATGATATTTTACTTATCTATTCCAATTTTATCTTTGTTTTATATTTGCCTATTCTCAAAGTTTCATATGTCTAGCTCGAATGGTTGAAAAGTTTGAATTCTGAAGGATCCCCATTTTGGTGCCACAAACTTTTTGTCAAATTTTATCTTTCTTTTATATTTGCTTGTGTATCCTAAAATTCTGACATGTCTAGCTTACACAAGTAAAAAGTGTGAATTTTGGCATCCTCATTTGAGGGGGACCCCAATTGTGGTACTCCCAAATTTTGTCAAATTTTATCTTTTCACATTTGCCTGTTCTGAAAAATTTCATCAGTCCAGCGTAAGTGGTTAAATTTTAAGTTTTGGTGTCCTTGTTTGAAGAGGATTTCTTCATTTTGGTACCCCAAATTTCGTCAAATTTGATCTTTTCTTCATATTTGCATGTCCTGAAAATTTCATGTGTCTAGCATGAATGGTTAAAAAGTTGGAATTTTGGCGGCCCCGTTTGAGGGATACCCCTAATTTTGATATGCC
Source organism: Trididemnum nubilum (assembly GCA_963965965.1). NCBI lineage: Eukaryota > Metazoa > Chordata > Ascidiacea > Aplousobranchia > Didemnidae > Trididemnum > Trididemnum nubilum. The sequence continues at coordinate 19,881 of CAWYPQ010000098.1, forward strand.
CAAAGTTTGTCAAATTTTATCTTTTCTTCATATTTGCCAAACCTAAAAATTTCATGTGTCTAGCATGAGTGGTTACAAAGTTTGATTTTTGGCGGCCCCATTAAGGGGGACCCCCCATTCTAGTACTCCAAATTGTTTTAAATTTTACGTTTTTTTTAAATTCACTTACCTTAAAAACTTTATATGTCCAGCTTTAAAGGTTAAAAAGTTTGAATTTTGGAGGTCCCTGTTTGAGGGTAACCCCCAATTTTGGAACCCATAATTTTGTTTGGTTTAGTTTGTTTTTGATATCTACCAACTCCAAAATTTGATTTATCTAGCTTTAATGGTTTAAAAGTTCAAATTTTTGGTGGCCCCATTTGAGGGGAACCCCCCATTTTGATACCTCCAAATTTTGTCAAATTTGATCTTTTTGTAATATTTGCCTTTTCTAAAAATTTCATGTGTCCTGGCTTAAGCAGTTAAAAAGTTTGAATTTTTTTGAGACCATTTGAGGGGAACCCCCATTTTGGTACCCCCAAATTTTGTCAAATTTTATTTTTCCTTTATATTTACTTACCTTAAAAATGTCATGTATCTAGCTCAAAAGGGTAAAAGTTTGAATTTTGGAGGGTCTGTTTGGGGGAAAACCCCCCATTGTGGCTCCCCCAATTTTTGTTAGGTTTAGTTAATTTCTAATATCTACCCATTCCGAAAATTCGATTCATCTAGCTCCAAAATTTTGGAAGACCCGTTTGAGGGGTATTTCCCCAACCTGGCACCACCGATTTCAGTCGGGCACTAGTCCTCCTTGATATCTTCAATTGCTCAAACTTTGAATACAGTGCGTTTAGCGGTTTAAAAGTTGATAGCCGGAGAAGAATAATAAAAAAGAAAAAAAAAAATAAGAAAGAAAAAAAGAAGAAAAATAGTATTCAAGTTGGGGAAAATAAACATAACCAAAAGAAAGCCAGTTGATAGTGTGCTCAAAAATCATAAAGCATTTTTCATCAATATTGGTAATTACCGAGATATATCAGTTCAAAATCGTCCACTTTCTGCTCACTTTTGGCCAGTAAAATTTTGGTCACGTGACCGGGCGCCCCCAAACTTGGTTTGCGTAAAGCATTTATAAGCACCTACATTGTGTCAAAATTTCAGCTTCGCACATCAAGTGGTTTTGTAATTATAAGCGATATAATAACTTTTGAAGCCAAAAATTATTGTTTATGTTTTTTTTGTCTTAATTTATGATCACGAGACCTAGGATCCCCAAAATAGGCACACACGACGCTTTCATTATTTGTTATGTTGAGTCCAAATTTCAACTTCCTAGATTTTACCGTTTGTTAGTTATAAGCAAATCAATCCTCATCTGCCAAAATTCGCGAACAAAACCAATGGTACTACGCGCTCGCACGAAGTCCCAATAATAATGAAAATTAAATTCTTTATTACGTTTTCCCTGTCAAAAGACAGTAAAGTCTGCGGCTCTGCCTGTTAGAATCAAGCTGCCCAACAGTCTACTACGTTCGGCGGAGGCTTCACGCAGCCCTTTTTAAAGCTGGATGTCAAGCACGGAAGCTGCAAATAGTAATTTTTTATAGTTTTTAATGTGACCCGACCAAGAATTGAACCAAAGTTTATCGTTTCAGTATCAGACGCTCTACTAGTCTATTGTGATCGCAAGATGGGAAGTTGAACCAGCACTGTCCCCTGCTCAACTGCGTGATCTTTAACTTACTGTTATGTTGTACCACAAGGTGGCAGTGTCGTAACCGGAGGCTTTGAGTCGATCAAGCAAGGATTTGATACTCCGTTTGCTTCCGCGGTCGAAGTCAGAATGACGCTCAAATTTTCCGCTCTGCTTGTTCACGGAGTAGTTAGTCAGGTGCATGTAGACTTGCTTCTAAATAGGAGAAAAACAATTAATTATACATTTCTCTGCCACCAGGTAATACTGTACATTTAACCGATGCTCTAGCGGTGTAGAGTGGTACTCTGGTACAGGTACTAACAAAAAAACGAACACCATGAACAACCAAGTATCATGTAATAAATGCCAATAACACATTATAAGCGCCCGATTACGGAATTTATTTACTCTTTTTGCCCGCTTTTCCTCTTCTATGAGGGTTGCGGGGATACAGCTCGAGCCGCCACATTTCACGCTCTTCCATCCATTCCTTTATTTAGCTTGGGTGAAGTTTCAAGAAATTCTATCAAAGATCCTCAATGCATTTTATCGATCTAGTCCAGGGTCGTCCGACAGGCCTTTTCACAATTGCTTTGGCTGGCAAAGTTTGTTCGAAAAACCTTTCCTGAGGTACTATGCTTAAACCATCTAAGCTGGCATCTTTCTTTTCGGAGAAGTAGCGGCTCTATGTTTAGAGGTTTTAGAATCTGAGAGTTACGCATCTTGTTAAATAACACAATTTCTTGTTCGTCGTAAAAACCTCATTTACGACCTCATTAGCTTGCAATCGCAATCGTACTTTTTCGGTCATTGTGAAAATAATGACCAAGACTTTTTGAAAACTTTTTGACAATGCTCATTTCATGACAACCGAGTAGTGCAAAGCTCACATCACTGTACTAGTCTTGTCAATTTGGGTATCCAGTTTTTCGTCTTGCCTTCCATCACCCGCAAATGCAAACCCCAAATACCTGAAACTTCTCAACGTGTTTGAATCACTTACAATGAACACTAATCAGGGTTTCTGTAACGATGTAAGTACTTCACTTTTGACCGTGATTTTCATTCGGCGCTGTCACATGCAGCTGCAAAGTTATTTAATGTGCGCTGGAGGCCAGATTCTGTAGAAACCAGTTCATCAGCGAAGAGCAGGCGACTGCTTTTGAAATTTACATGCATTTTGAAATTACACTGATCAATCTAATTAACTTTTAAAAATAATGACCAAACGCATTCTTGCCGGGTATAACGACAACATGGTCCATTTTAATGGTTTATCATTTAGGTTATCCGGAGACAAAGAGCAAACTTCTGCTTGATAGGAGAATGACTTAATGTCATCTGTATTTATCACTTAAAAAATTTCAAGATTTATTTAAGGAATTTCAAAAAAAATTTATCTCCAGAAGAAAATGTTACAAAACAAGCTTACATTACGTTACAAGAATTTTTTGAATCGTAACTCTCGAGCAACTTAAGTAGATATGAATGTTATCGAAAGTTTGATTTCAACAATGTTTGCAAAACCGAATTACTTATATGATCAGTTAACGTTACTTGAATGCGACAAAACAGTCTTTAGTGCTTGGTCGTTGGGATCAAGCGCCAACTTTGACGCTATATCTCGTTTTGAGATATAAATATTTGGATTTGAATGCGAGGTATTGTGTACTTAACACAATACTCTTGAAGTATCTCAGGAAACAAATTGTTGTTACAAGTCAGAAATTCTAGTTGGATTGTGCGACAAGATACATTACAATCGCTATTGTTAGATGGCTCATTTAAAAATAGAATCGCATTATTCGAGACACTATAATTGAATACGTAATTTAGACGACATAATAATGAATCTTGAGGCCTTCCTATATCTCGCGAAAAAAATGAACTACCATCGACTGTTGTTCTACAATGTAAGCTTAATATTGTTTTAAAACCAAACTCAAATCAACAATGCTATTTAAAAATTAAAGTCATTGTTTCAAAAACAACAGCCTATTTAGTTGAGCTTTCTATTTTGTAAACACCTAATTTTGACGTCTTACTGATCTTGACTCAACCACAATTTCTCACAGCTCAGTGTTGACCAAAGATTGTATGAAAGCATATTATTCAATATTTGCTTGTATGTGGGTCCAAACAAAAACCACAAAGCTTTCAAGTCGTGGTGCTCGATCTGTGTGGACTGTAGAGTTCAAATTTAAAACCAGTTGTCCGTGGTCCCTGGAGCAGATGGACAAAACATAAAACTTGACCGAATGATATTCTTCAAGGTTCACAATAAACATGTCAGGTCGAATAAATTAATAAGTTTGAAGCTCCCTACTCTCTAATAAGAGATTTTGAAAAGACAGTATTACGATGGTGCGGCTTCCATTACTCGGCATTGCACGACTAGAGCTAGCCAACAAAAATTTTGTCTTCAATTGTCAATTCCTTGGTTGTTACAGCATCATAAATTTTTTTTCTTTTTGTAGTAACTTACCACGTTGCTTTCAGTAGGAATGGAATATTTCTCAGTACTCAGTCTAACAAGCCCGTCTTGGTACAGGAATATGCGCAGTGGGTCGCAGCTTGTCACCAGTACGTAAAGGCGGAGATCGAACTTGTAGCCATCCAGTAATAATGGCTTGTCAAGATATTCCTGTACAATCGTGTGTTCTGTCGGTTGGATTCGCTCAGGACTTCGATACAGTTGAATGCTAAAAAATGTTTTAATTGTAACGTAAATTTCGAGCATAAAAAGGGTCAGTTATTTTTTTCAACCATGAAAATTACGTGACCGTAGAAACTACCAAAATATTTATGTAAACAAGTTTAACTAGTGCTTTGGGCCGCTCAGGAACCGACTATGGCCCCAGTACCGGAACGGGAAACTAATTTTTAGCCCCTGAGTTTAAATTTAAATTTTAGCTTTTAAACTTTGCGTTACTTTTGGCAGACATCCATGATAAACCCAGTAACGGGTGAAACAGATTATAGGGTTTTAAATTTTTAATTTTTGACGTGTACTGTGTTATGATATTCGCTCTGGCCTACGCTGTCGAGCATTTTTTGAATCGGTTGAATTTAAACTCCACTCATCAAGTTTAACTTAGTGTGGAAATAACACATATCACAATTTTTTCATCAAATAATAAACAAATAGTAACTAGCAAGTTAAACAATTTTCGCTAACTGACTCATATCACTAAACTGTTCATATTATCAGCAAACACAACCTGCAACTGCGAAGTAGAGGACCACACTGCATTTAAGACAACCTAAAAATATTTTTTGATGACTAATGCCAGTGATTTCAATGATAGAACTAAACTGCGCATGGAGCAGTGAGAAATATAACATCAACACCAGCACAACATCACCATATATTATGCAGTGGCGCAACCAGGGGGGCTAAGAGGAATTGAGTCTCCATTAACCAAGTCATTTAGAAAATTTAATCCCAAAATGCAAGCGTTTAAACCAGTTTTGGATTTGACCTAAAAGTAAATAAGGGTGGGGGTGAGAGGCTGGGCTGGCTTCCAAATCCTTGCAATTTTTTTCTTTCAAACGGCTCTAAAACGAGCGAAAAGTGATCTAAATGACGTTGAGAAGGCAATTTTTCCTACACATCAAAAAATTGCCCAGCGACTGGGAGCATTGTCCCCAAACCTCCATTTGTGATGCGCTTAAATAGCACGAATTTGCTTAGTTTGTCGCCCAATCAAGGTATGTATCAAACAAAAAATTTTAAATTTTGGTTCAAGTCCCTCCCTAGCAAAATCCTGGTTGCACGCCTGACCAAAGTGACCATATACATAACATCAGAAGAATTAGCAGTACATTACACAAAAGATATTTGCGTTTACGTCACTGGAATATTCTGAAAATGTTTTTATATGCAATTACCAACCAACAATCGTTTATTTACTGTAATTTGTAAGCCACTTACAGTAGATTTGCTCTAAGCACTAACAATCTAAAAAGCATGCTTTTGGACAGAACTTTAAAGCTGAGTTTCAACGATAACAACAGGTAACATACAACTAGTATTTCATATATCTATCATCACTTTAAGTATAATAAATTGCAGGCAATTAGGAAACATTCGCACTAATCAAACACTTACCCGTTTCCCATGGCGCCATTGGCAGGCTTTTGAATATACGTAAGGACTCGCTTGTTACCCTTTAACGAGTCCTTAGCGTGATTCAATAACAAAGTGTACTCGGAAGGCATGTTCCACGTCCGTGGTGTGAAATTAAAATCAGCAGAACAAGTTCTCTTCATTCTGTCAACAAACAAGATGAACAAATCTTGACTAATTTATGACCCAAGCATTTAACTAGTGAGCAGGCTTTATTTCAACATCACTGTACATCAGTGTTGGGAAGACTCGAGTCCGAGTCCGGACTCGAGGCCACTTTTTAAGGACTCGGACTTGGACTTGCGCCTTTGGGACTCGGACTCGTGATTTTTGTTGAATGTCTTAGTGTAATGTCTTATTACAGAGCTACAATAATATATCAACAAATTATAAATGTGACAAGCAATGCATCATCTTCGGCAAGGAGAGATTTCTTACCTAAATTAACATGAAAATAATTGAATTTTGTTTAATATTTTGGCACCCGCAATTTTTTTAGCGTTTTGGTGTCATTGGTTTGATCACGTTTGGTTCGATGATGCCAGTAGGTAAAATGTGCTCAAGATACCGCAAGGCTGCAGAATTCTTGGAAGGTATTCAAGCATTTGCAGGTAGTGGAGGGAGATAATAAGTTTTGTCTGTGTTAAGTTATGATAAATTTTACACCTGATTCCTTAATGTAACAATGGAGAATGAAAACTTAAAGAGAATCAGCGTGCATCCAAAAAATTGCTGATGTGACTGACAAAAATTACCGTATCCCGATGATGAAGCATGAAGTGTTTTCTTGATTACTCAGCACTGCAGTGCTGTTTAACCTTTTCTGTGTATGGTTTTGGGTTAGGCCTGAATTTTTTAAGGTTTTTGCAAAAAAAACTTTCTGTTGGTTAGTTAGTTAGTTGGTTAAAACATGAACAGATGAATAGAGCCAATCCAGCAAAAACCTGTTCTTTCATTTTTCAAGTTATTCATAAACCATGAAAACAAAAGTTGCATAATGCATGCACTAAATTATGTACAGATTATGACAAATGTATTTAAAACCGAGGTTCTTCTTCTGAAATAAAAACAACAATTCTAGCCTATTATTTATGAAACAACAAAAGATACCAAACCATGGCGACAAGTGCTGCAATCGAGAGAAGCTAAAGGTCCTTCAACTCCCTTCGCTAAATCACTTAGAAATTTAACCCCAAAATTTAAGGGTTTATATAACCCAACAAATTCAAAGCCCCCCTGCAAAATCTGGTTGCGCGCTTGATGGCGAACTTAATGATTCTCAACCCTCGATCCTAAACTGATTCAAATTATGAAGATCCTTCTATTTTTTAGCTTCAGCTGGTCGACTTCTGGCTATAAGTTACTTCCAAAAGTAGTCAAACTATTGAAAAAAATGCACATAAATTTGTTTTTCTCAGTATTAATTGAATGCAATACTAGTCGTACACCACCAGTCTGCCCAGCTTCCAAAAGGATAATACCGGTACCTTTTTGCACGCTTTTGTCGATTAACTGATTACTACGCAACTTAAACGTTCTAATAAAGCTCTACTTTTTATTGGACGCTGTCACAAATCTACTGAAATAAGCTCTTTTGCTGGTCGAGCAGTAACGCATTCGTCTCTGGAGCAGGAGGTCCAAGGTTTAAATCTTGGGCCAGTCAAATCGAATACACTGCTGCCAACGGCTCGCCGCCGCCATTACAACATTTTATCGAAAGGAGCTATGTTGCCCAGGCTGCAATGACGCGTAGATGGGCCCTGCTAACTCTTTACACACTTTGGCGTAATACAACGAGTTTAAAACAAAAATTGAAAAGAGAACAACAAGTATAATGAAAGATTTGATTTGTTTAAAATTATTTTCCTAATCTGATATCCCAAAAAATAATTAACTGCAGTAAAAAACTAGATGGGCGCTTGCTGAGTAGCAACTCCTTTGAACAATCGACTCAAAAATTTCCAGATTTCAAAAAAACAAGCGCCCTAGCTTGAGCCATTCAAAAAATTAATTTTTGGGGGGTTCCTGGAGGTGGCAACCCCAAACTATGTCAAAATATTTGTCTGTTAAGTATCTGCTGATATCAAAAAAAAACTAGCGTCCTAGCTTGAGCGGTTAAAAAAAATCATTTTGGGGCCCTATTTTGGGGGGTTTCTGGGGGAGTGGCCTCAAAATGTTTTGGGAGACAAAATTGCGTTTGCAACTCAAAAACTTTACACAAAAATTAGATTTCGAAGTTTTATGGTTTAGGAGAAGAAGAGCGTACAAGATTTAGGAAGAAAAAAAGGAAAAAAAAGAAAAACAAAGGAAAAAAAACCTCATCGCGGCCGAAAGTGGGTTAGTTGGGATGAAAAGGTAGCTTAAGACATATAACCGTGTGAAATATTTTTTGCCAAACTTATGCCGTTTTTGAATGAGACCGCTTTTTACGCCAAACTTTTGGGGCGGTTTTTGGGCCCTAAAACCAAAGTCACGTGACCAATTGCCTCAAAATTTGGTACAAACATGCAAATTAATAGTTTCAAACTGCTGTCAAAATTTAATGTTGCTAAACCAAACCGTTCTTGAGTTATAAGCAAAAGTCTGAAATTTCGCACTCATTAGTTTGAAAATGGCCGAACAAAAACAAAAAAACACACGACGTGAGAGTCGGTCGTTCCAATAACTGACAAAATTCTTCGCAAATTCAAACTACAATATAAGAGGGTTTCAAGTGACGTCACTCTCATACTTTAACTGAAAAAACTTTGTCAAAACTGAACTGGCTGAGTAAAATATACAGGCATAAAATAAGGAAAACCTCGAATTTCGACTTTCTCAGCCGTGACGAGTTGTGCAGACTCGGGTGTAAATTAAGGCCGAAGTAGACAACTAAATTTTATTAGCAAGAGCTCTTGCAAAAGCGTTAATGCAACTTTTTTCTGTGTGTAAAGGGCCTAGCTAGAAGACTGTGCAACGCTTGCAGAAACGTTGCACAAACGTCTTCTTGCGGAATTTCTAAAAGCGCTTGTCCATATTGAAATAACTTTAGCCGACTTCCAAATTTTACTTTTCGGTTAAATTTTCGAAATTTCGAACTCGGAATTGTGATCTTCAGTTTTGGTGGACTCGGACTCGTGGCATTCGGACTCGGACTCGCATTCATGATCTTGAGTTTTGGTGGACTCAGACTCGGACTAGGACTCGTAGCTTAAGGACTCGCACTCGGACTCATGAAAGAGGCAATAGTACCAACACTGCTGTACATAGGTTGCATAGTGCATACCGTGCACAGCTACACATGCATAACATAAAAAGAATGCAGCTATAATAACACTGTGTCCGATTTGGTTGAACCCAAGACCTCCCATTAAGTACACTAACCACTCAACTACCTGGCCGGTTAAATCAAAATGTATAAATATTTAAGAATAAGGTAAGAGCTACTACTCAAGAAATAATTTTCACATACGACATCAAACTAAACATTCTAACACAACGTCATACCATTATCATTTTACAATTCCACAGTAGCACTAGGAAATAATATCAAGTGCACTGTTCGACAGTATTAACCAACAAGAGCAGACCAAAAGGCGTGAAAACTTTGATAAATTGAAATACTGTGAGCTGGCATCTGAAAATGTACAAAGTAAAGACAAAAAGATATCATCAATACTTACTTTGCCATGTTTCTAGCTAGTAAATCTTTCCTACACACTTCTCCCATTCCAGGAAAATGATTGATGCGTTGGTAGTCTTTGAGGAGTTGAAATCTTTCCATTGGTACAACCGAATCATGCCAAAAAAGAAAGGCAGACATGAGTGAAGGAGAGTCATCTTTCAATACTGCAAATCCACTGGCTTCAATACCGCTTCGCACTAACATTATATAAAAATTAAGTTAATGTAATATTCCACATCAGTTGAAGTTAGAATATATTGAGGTTAGAACTCAGCCGAATAAATCTCCAAATCTTAGATGAAACTTGGCGGAAATTATTCATTTTGTTTGATCTTGGTATCATTCTAGTTGAAAAAAGCTGACAACATTTTTGCAATTTTCTACTTATAATTTGTGTAAATACCTGCAAACCTATAGCCCAAATTTTGAAGACCGTAAAGATATTTTGTATTTGCAGCATATATCAGTATATGTCATTCATATAATCTACAATAAAGATGAGTTTGCGGTTTTAAATGGCTGATTTTATAACCCACATATGATTTAGTACTAAGTGGGCTTTAAAGGTAAAGATGATCAGTTTCAACCATTCAAAGTCCGAGGGCCAGACGGGCTCTATCCTGTTCTGTTGCAGAATGGTTGGAATCAACCGAAAGGATGTTACCATGTTATTTTTCAAGCATGCCTGCGACTCAGCTATGTGCTAATAGCATGGAAAGAAGGCACAGGTATATTCCTCCTCAAACCCAAAGAGGAAAGCTATTTTAAAGCTATGGCTTTCCATATTGTCACTTTAACTTCTTTCCAACTGAAATGGCTGGAAAGATTAATTCTGTATTATATCAATGACAGATTATAATGTGCAGGTAAAGCTTTCTGCATCGCAGTATGGATTTCGTGCAGATGTTTCTACAGAAATTGCTTTCCATGAGTTTGTGCACAATGCAAGCATTGTCTTGTGAGAAAAAAGCCGACTTAAGGTATATTTCTGAATATTGTTGATGCCTTCGACAACATCATCTTCCGTGGCATTGTTGCAGCTCTGCAAGAGCTGGGCATGTCTTAGATTCTCACCTCCTGGTTAGAGAACTTGTGAAGACATCGCACGGTTCACGGTCTGCAACTTTTAGGAGCAGATGTTTAGGTGCGGGACCTTTAGGTACCGCTGATTAGTTGCCAGGACTTTTATGTGCTAAGACTTTTAGGCACCAGAGGTAAAAAAAAAATTTTTCAACAACTTTCAAAAATTTTATTCAAAATTTTTTTTTTTAAGTATTTTTTCCATAAACAAGTTTTTTTTCAAAAAAAATTTTTTCCTTTTAAATAACAGCTTTTTTTTTCAAGAAAAACAAGTTTTTTACTTTTTTTCAAAAACGTATTTTCTTTTAAATAGAACCTTTTTTCCAAAAAAAAGTTTTTCAAACAACAAAGTTTTGCTTCGATTAAAATGTTAATATTTTTGAAGCTTTTTATCTGACACTTGTTAAGAGGAATCATCAAAATAGAGAGCGCAGGAAAAGGAGCAGCTATAGGAAAAGGCCGAGCAGTAATTGGCTGGAAAAGGATTGATGAGAGAGCATCATTTGTGCGCAACCTTTAAGTTGAGAACGAATTCTTTTTGTCAACAGAGGGCGGGGTTACAAGTTTTGATAAAAGTGACTTCAATAGCAGACAGATGGAAAGAGAGCAAAAAAAGTTTCACAACAAATGGATTTCTTATTGTATTTTTTCAATAATATCACTTTTTTCAAAACTTCTAACCCCACCCTCTCCCGACAAAAAGAATTCGTTCTCAACCTAAAGGTTGTATACAAATGATGCTCTCTCATCAATCCTTTTCCAGCCAATTACTGCTTGACTTTTTCCAATAGCGTCTCCTTTTCCTGCACTCTCTACTCTGAAGATTCCTCTAGACAAGTGTCAGATGAAAAGCTTCGAAAATATTAACATTTTAATCAAAGCAAAACTTTTTTGTTTGAAAAACTTTTTTTTGAAAAATGCTTTTATTTGAAAGAAAACACGTTTGAAACTGTGTCTTTAACCGCCTGTTGCTAGAGTTATGTGGCAGGGGTTTTTATGTTCAAGCCTATGCCAATGATCTTGTATTGTTGGTCACTCATTCTGATATGATTTGAACCAGAGGTATGGTCCAGAATGGTCTACAACTTATAGGCGCTGGACTATTATGCACTGCCACTTAGGCAGTGGGACTATTATGCACCAGGACCTTTATGCACCAGAGCTAAAAAAATTTTTGAAAAAAAATGTTTTTTAAATTTTTTTGAGCTCTGACGTCTAAAAGTCCTGGTACATAATAGCCTTGCTGCCAAACAGTCTCGGCATACAATTGTCCCATGCCTAATTATCACGTGCCTAAACGTCCGCCAAACAGTCATGTCCGGGCTCAAAGCTGCAGGCTGGGCTTCAAATTAAGAGCTACAATTCAGCAGCAAGAAACCTTAAATTGGAATGTTCACTCACAAACAGAATTTAAATTTGGGTTCCTTGTCATTGAATGGTCCAAAACTTGAACTTTTCATGAAGGCAAAGCTGTTAGGTGTTAGTCTTGACAACAAGCTAACTTGGAAACGACATATTACCCGAATTGGCCACAAAGCAACTACAGTATTAATACAATATAGACAAATTGTGGACAGAACATGGGAAATAAAGCCACTATGATGAAATAGATATACACAGCTATGAAATAGATATATACAACATTCAATCATGTCGTATGGATGTGTGTCCGGGGTTGACAATCTCAACAAACAGTATCTAGTGAGGAAACTCCTGAAAGAGCAGAAACTTGCTTGTCTAATCATTTCGTCAGCTTTTTTGGCACCCCTACTGGTGTTCTGGAAATATTGCTTGACATAACTCCTATCGAAGAATTTTTGTTGGCTGAGGCAGTGTAAGGACTCATACAGAATTACTGTTAGTGGACTCTGGCATGTCAACCCCGTTGCTTCCTTTGGGAAAATGAAGAGTCATGTTGATGTTTGCAGTGATGCTAGAAGATTTTTACCTCTGTTGCAAATGCCAGCTGACCGACCAAAGAAAACAAAGGTGCTGTATTTGAGAAAAATTTCGAATGCCAAATTATGGGTAAAAAGAATGCTGTCAGATCCGAAAGCATTTTAAATCAGAACAGCATCAGGGTTTATGTACTGATGACTTGAAACTAGATGGGAGAGTAGGTGCAAGTTTTTACGTAGAATACCCAAACAACTCCCAAAACAAGCATTTTTCCACCTTGGAACATACAGCTGTGTTCCGAGCAGAAGTCCTACCAATTTTAGAAGTGGCAAAGGACCTGTTTTTTGAAAAAGTGCGCAATCAAATTATTGTTGTGCTGGTAGATAGGCAGCTATCAAAGCACTCAAAAGGTGCTCTGTAATGTCAACTACAGTACTTAACTGCATTAGAAACCTAAATCACCTTTACAAAGATGATCATTAGAAACCTAAATGCCAGTTGTGTTAGCATGATTAAGAAATGATCCACAGATAGATGAAAATCTATGAGGAATAAGTAAAAAGCCTGCTTGAGGATGAAGGAGTCTGTAGGTTGGATGTTTTCACAACTAATAATACATCTCCTTAACCTTAAGTGCAAGTTTTAGCTGGGCACAGCAATCTACAGAAACACAAGGGCCTCAATTAAATAGAGTAGTGCAAGTTTTAGCTGGGCACAGCAATCTACAGAAACACAAGAAAACTACAGGTCGTGCTGAGTTTTCTCTGCGTCCAAAGTGCAGCCAAGAGGATGAAACACCAAACCATTTTTGTTACAAAGATGATCAGTTCTTTGTTACAGAGAAAAAAGAACAGACAGTAGAAATGCACATTCTTAGTAACATGCAATGCAACAAACCAATAGCTTCCCTCCCCCAACTCCAACCAATAACAAGGGATCTAGGCAAATTTGAACCAAACAAGTAAATTATATTGAAATTTTAACTAAGGCTTAGTTTTTTTAAGCAGTTTTAACAGTGAGCTTCAGTTTAACGTTCTAGAGATACGATATTCCACAAAGCTACAAAAGCTTACACATTAAACAGCAAGCTAATAGAAAAAAAAATACAATAGTTATTGAACTTACCTAAATCATATTTGCAATTTGACACATTAGCTGTCATACACCGCTTTTTGTGCTTTTGTCTTCGCTTTCCATGAAAGGAATTCTGATAATCTTCTTCAAATTCTTTCATTTCAGAATTACTCCAAGTAGCCTACTGTTATCAAAATTACTGTAAATATTTAAATTTATAACAGTATGCTCTGTAGTACAACAATCCAATAGATAGGTATTCCACTACTTTTGCAAGTAAGCAACAAACAGAAACATAAAGGAAGGCTTTACTTAACTGTTCAATACAAAGATATTTAGAACAGTGGGATCGTTCACTGTTATTCTACACTAACAACAGTGAAGCTAGAAATTTTTTATGTTTTGTTGATTATAAACTAGAGACAGCGTTGTAAAACAAGAAAACCATACGACATTGAAAACCATACTATTCCCATGATAAAATTATAAACCTGGGTTCAATTCCAGAGTTGTTTCTATATTATGCAGATTAAAATCAGCTAAAAATTTAATCGAACCTTAACAATACTCAAATAAAATCATGACTAAAAGTCAACAAGAAAAAAGCGAATTCACAAATTTTAGCACTAAGAACTACAGTACAGTCAAGTTCAAATTGGCACAGCACATAAGATTCGCTTTTGGGAGTGAATTTCGAAGCAAGTTTTCTTATGCTAGGACTTATCTTTGCAAGAGGCTCAATGTTGCATTGATTGAGCTTTAGTACATTTTTGGCAAAGCAGTTGAATAAAGGTTTCAGGATACGATTGAACTTACAATGCTCTGCCACACAGGTTTGAGTCACTAAAAACTCGTGTTGAAGACCTCTTTTGGCAATACCCTTTTTAGCATAGCAGCAAAGGCTGCTATTTGATTTATTAAACACAAAAACTGCTGTCGAGCGCTTTCATGGACAGTTGGTTTGTTGAAATGTAAGCACCAAAAACACAAATAGCATAGGCAGAACTGCTTGGGAGCAGATAGACCACCATGATTCGCTAATGCCACTAGAAGGCTTTTCGCTTTCCAAACCCAAAATATGTTTCAGTATCAGTCAACAATTCTTTGCAGTCAATACATTTTCTTTCCCGAGATATGCATCTTCTTATCTGCCCAGCAACATAATAGGTGACATCATCACCAACTTCATCAACTTCAATTTCTGAAGCTCATTTTTTAAAACTTATATCCTCCAAACAGTCCAAAGTTTCCATGTCAGGAGTTAGTTTGGGTGGTATTTAGGTGAGCCAAGGTATACAAAGCATTTTGGTGAAGTAGACTCAGGTAACAAATCTTTTTTTCAGCCAAAATAGCTGCAAAATTGACATATAAAATTTGCCATCATATTACTTGCCAATAACAACCAAAACGTCTTTAATTGGATCACTGGCAAATTTGCCAGATAATAGATACGTAAATCAATGCTTGTCAATAAGGCGGTAGGTCATTGCCTCCAGTGACATAGGCAAGCAATAAAAGTTTCAGCTGTTCAGCAAGATGGACCAGGTGCTTTCCACTGTTTAAAGATTGCAAACCAGGAGAGTGGAGTTGCTAGATCCATTTTCATCCAAACAAACCGATTTACACATTGAATCGTTCTGTCGAAATCCTGAAAAGTACAGTAAATGATTAATTGTTTTTAGTTACACAGCCATTAACCTAGGAACAGGTATTGGTTTGAAAAAATAGCATTATGGTTACAATAACTGCCAGCTCAGGTCAAGACAAATTTTTATTTAGTCGCTTGGTAACAATATATGGCAGTCATAAAGATTGATTAGATTTTTGACAGGGAAGTTGCAAAAGAACCTCCAGGTCATCAAGTCAAGCAACCATTAATTGTTAAGAGAACTCACTGATTTAGCCAGTAATATTGAGGTTTCAATATTGGCAGTCGCTATTTTGTCTCTAGAGGCAAAATAGCCCTATGTTATTTTGCCATTGGAAGTAAAATAGTCCCAAATGCTATTTAAGCCTTCAGTGCCAAAATAGCCCCAACCTTTACCCAAACTCCAACCCAAACCCTAATCTTAACCCTAACCCAAACACAGGGAAAATACTACAGTTTTTTTGCCTCTGGAGGCAAAATAGCCACATCCTTCAATATTTTTTTATGAAATGCACAGTTGTTAGATTAAATGCACCATTGTTAGATTCAGGCATTTAAATGTAGCAAAATTTAGCCTGAGTCTGAAGGTTGTAAATAATTCAGCATTTGAATAAGATCAAAATTTTAACTCTATTATCAATTTTTCAAAAAAAGGCCATAAATAATTTGCAGAGTATATTAAGTAAATCATACAGTGAATTTTTTAGAAAATAAAAGTTTTACCTTTTGATGGATATTTGAGAGACATCACTTTCCACCAATTTGTAATAAGTCACAAAGTTTCCTGTTATAACAAAGCTTGGATAATTAGCACTATAATGATTCAGAACATGGGCTGTGGGTTCGCTGATGACACCTGAAATTATGCACATAAATAATGTTAAAGACGATTTGCATTCCTGAACTGCAAAATATATTTTTGTACAGCAATTACATGATTTAGCAATGAAATAGTTCCAGCTAATTTTGTGGCAGATATATGCAACTGAAACATTTCTTTTTCAAACATACACAAATACTGTACCTGTATAAGAAATGTTCCCATGGTTACAATCAACTGCTGAATGCATATATTTTGCACTTTAGTTAAAATAACTACAAAGCAATGACAGGCTATACTTAGAAACTCAAAAAGAAAAACTGCAATAAACAAGCTAATTTCTGAATTTAATAATTTTATTTACCACTATGTCAGTATGGGTAGAAACAATAACAATATACTGCTATAACTTACAGATGGCATGTTGGGGTGATGTCTTGGCTACATTGCGAGCAATTTTCAAGCTTTTATGCTCTTCTTTCAATGCATAAAGCTGTTTGGTATCTCCATATAGTCCCATGCAAGTAGATCCAAGAAAAGTCTCATAACTAACCTCAGCGCAAAAATAGCAAAGTATTGTTGAATTAAATCTGAAATGTATTGTACTTGATCTCAACAACTACAATTTCGAAAAGTAGCCAGGCCTAATACATTTGAATTCACCAAGTCACTGAAAAACTGCATAGATTACAGTGGGCCACTGTCACACAGGATTGCAGATTAGTACCGTAGCTGTAGCAATGACTGTTGACTAAACAAACTGCACTTTTCTAATCTACGGTACACCTTATCTCTGACGAAGTGACTTGGCGAATAGAACACGCGCAGTTAAGTAAACAAAAATTCCAGTGACGTTACCCATTTTTGGAAATTTTAATTTTGTTTAGGCTTATTACACTCAAAGGTTTGGGTTAGGGCTTAGGTTAGGCTTTGGGTAAGTGCCAGGATTAGGGTGAAGGTTAGGGTTAGGGCTTAGGGTGTTTTTTTAGGCTATATTTCAAAATGTCTGAGCGAATGGAACATTCACCAAGCCTCTTCCTACCTCTGATCTTAGTATCATGTCAGATGCACAGTACATTTTCCCAACTTTTAACAATAATCGCAATTACTGAAAGTAACTAAACTTGTTAGTGTTACTAACTGCTCACAATCCAACACATGCTCGTGGTTTTTCCAATCCACATTGCGCAAAATGAACAGTTTTGCAATGTGATCATTCAACATTCAAGCACCTGAGAATCAGAGACAGCTGCATAGCACCACTGTTAGTGTTACCAGTATTTGGACAATAATACAGTAACAATAATGTATCGGCCCAGCACAATTGTGCCACGGTAAAATTTTTTTAAAAATCATCCATCATACCGAATGTATAATATTATCATATCAATTATATTCCAGCAACAATGTGACCCGAATCAGTTCAGAATAGAGAAAACTGTTGTCATACGAAATGTGCGAAAAAAGCAAAGTAAGCGATCCCGATGCTCTAGATATCCCTGGTTCAATAAAAAATTTCTATCTTTTTTTAATTCATTTTTTATGATTATCGGGGTTTCAAAAAGTGCTTGATAATGAAGGGTCCGATCAAATATCACAGCTAAGGCCATGCACATTGCTTGAACTTCATGAGAACTTGATAGTTTATTATGGTTGCTGCGTTACTAGAAAGTGAAAATTATTATGATACGCTAGAATTAACATTAATAAATTCAACTTTTTTAAAAGGTTTAAATTGATATAACAATGACATAACTACAACCAAAAATATTAAATGCGCAAGCGGAGTTTGGCCTTTGAGAAGTAGCTTCCCCTAGACCGTATTCAAATGCGTTCCGTGGGGTCTCATCCTCTTTGCCGAGATTTTTTTTTTACTTCTTCGTTGTGGAGTTCAAACTGTTTTGGACTTGAGTAGTAAATAGGGGGAGGGAGCTGAAGGAGCTGATCAATATATTCCTTTTGAATAGTTTCCGAGTTTTATCAATTTAAGCATTTAAACGGCCCTAAATTAAAAACGTGCAAAATGTATTCATTGCGCGTTAACTTAAAATGGGTGTAAAATCCTATGACTTCCGAAGATGCAAGCCGCAAATGCGAATTCGAACTGGAAAAAACTCGATCTTTTTCCGAACTCGAACTCGAAAACAAGATTTTTCTGAGCTCAAATTCGAATAAAACTGTTCGAGTAGATTAAAAAGAAATTCAAAACTATGAAAAATTATTGGAAAGAAATACTTTTTTTCATCAAGCTGTAAATCGAGTTGCGTTCATTTGTTTATGTTGCGGCGACCTAAAAAAAGAGCATGTCCACAAAAAGAAAGCGATTTAGTCGAAAATTAAGATTGGTACTTTTGTCAGCGGAAACTCGAGCTCAAAAAACTTGATATTTTTGCCGAATATGAACTCGAAGAGATTATATTGGTAGAAATTGGACTAGCTAAAATAAGCTGAGCTCGAACTCGCAATTGAACTCAAACAAAAACCAATCGAGTTTGCGGCCCGGTGAAAGCTCTGCACCGTCTATGATATAATTAGATGTTTCAATTTGATCAACACGATGCCCAGTGAAGGCACTTTTGGACAGCAAAAACTTACTTTTATTTGTTCAAACCCCTCAAGCCTTGTTCAATCTCTCCTTATCGCAAAATCTTTGGTTGCGAGCATGTTTGAGATAAATTTTAGAAAGGTCTGCGGAAGTATGGCATTCATGGTCAGCTGTTTAGTGCCCCTGGGTCAACCTATACTGCCTACCGGACACTAGAGGTTTATGTTCCTGTAAATGGCAAGGCGCAAAAGTCAATCCATACAGGCCATGGACTCTGGCTGCCAGAGTAAAAACAGATGCACAGAGCTGGACAGCGTTGTTTCGAGCTTTTAGCTCTCCTCGGCAGCCCTCAGCTTCTCCAATCAAAGGTATTCCCCAGCTGGACAAGACTCTTGGCCTAACTGGACAAACCTTAAGGGATTGCACAGTGGCAGAGGCTTTCTAGGGAATAAACGATTTTTTCACTTGTGGTACTTAAAACAAGTGAAAAATTGCTGGACCCGTGTAGTAAGGACAGCCATAGGCTATCCCTACTAGCTACTACAAGGGTTCCACTCTGTGTGACCTTTGTCTTTATATACTAGTCTGCTAGCGTCATACAAAATCACTATGACAGAACTTGTCACTTACGCCCTCTGGAGGCGGTGTGACGCATATCGACGGGTCATAGCAACAAGCAAACTAAGGTGCGTTTAGACTGGACGCGAAGCAACGCGAAGAAACCAAAATTTGACGTCATCGACAGCTCGCGAAAGGTTGCAACCGCTCGCAACCTTCGCGAGCAGTTGCGCAACATCGCTTGCTTGCAGGCTGTAGTAAGATAACCTACTAAATCACTGATTGGATTTTTACGATCGCAGTTTGCTAGAAAATCATGTAAATAGTATATTGCTATTGGTATGGTTTAGCGCCTATTTATGAGTCCAAAGAGTAGGTTGTTGGAAAAGTTAGATTCGCGATAGCCCTATGCTAGCCAAGTTAATTTAGATCTAGACAGCTAAGGCTGTAAATCCTTGAGTGATTTTTCATAGCTATGCTTGATATCAGAGCTTCATTATAATCAATACACCAAAGCAGTAGGCCTAGCCCCACGACATCTAGCTTATAATACATAACTTTTTAGTCTGTGCAGCATAGCAGAAGCTATTGTATCAGTCCAGTGGTTCTTTGGCTGAGCAGCTTTTGCTTTTTTTGTCTTAAAGTAAACTTAAACTAACATGGTGTTGTTGTTTTTTTCAGAATATAAAACAACCCACCAACAGGCTAGTTTTAAATGTGTTAATGGTGTTTTTACCCATTGTTTGTTAGCTTGTTGTTTTAAAAGTAATCACAATTGAACAATTCCTTGAATACTGGAAAACTCGCAAAAGTTTTTTCACTGTCTCCTTGACCAAGCCAACTTGGTGAATAAAACTGTATTTAGAATTGGTTTCAAGCTACACTGCTACATATTACAACAGCTAGATAGATACAAAAAATCGAAAAATTTCTATGAACTTTTGGATTAGCCTAATTAGTAGTTACTTCTTTGAATAGCTTCAAACATGAAATTTTTTCTTCTGAATGTCCTCTTAAAAGTCTTCTTGTATCTGAAGGTTTGTAACCGTGATCAAGATGAACTGGAAGCATTGGTTTTGGACTACCCCAAGTTTTATAATCTTGAATATTGTAGTCTGGTAGTGATTTTTCACTCCAGTCCTATGTGATAAAAATAGAAGTGTCAAGTGTGTTAAATATTCATTTACAGTGTCTCTGTGTAATATCTGAATTTAGTTGTTTGTGAATTTCAAAACATTTTTACTGTCTCTTAAAATTTTAACTGCTTTGCATGGTGAATAAAGTGACAAAGTAAACAATTTTAAGTCTGAAGTTTAATCATTGCAATTACTATCAATGTATTTAGATGAACTAGAAAGCCAATATATGTCTAACCAGTAGAAAGTGAGTTCTACTTTTTTGCTGAGGTTACTATTATTGGTAGAGAAGTAGGCCTACCCGCCAAGCAAGTTCATCAATATTGTTCCATTCTCATTAGTCACCACTAAACAAAAAACTTGACAAAGCATTTATAATTAAAATAATTGGACTGGGGAAGGAAGAGTCAGTTACATAAAAATGTGAGAACTAACAACACTTTTATTCAGATGCTTGAGTAACAATTTTCACATAAACAAATCTTGATATTTTTTTATCAGGGGCATAAGCAAAAACTTGCTAAGAGGGGGCTTGACCTTGCAGCTATAAGTTTGTATCTTACAAACGGTGGTTTGGAGCGAAGCCCTTTGAGGTAAACGCGACCGTCGCAACGTAGCCTAGTATTGGTACCGCAAGAAAATGCAAACTAATAAAATGCTCTCAAAAGCATTTAACTTCGCACTAAACATCGATAAGCGCTCCGCTAGCGAGTAAAACACCAAACATAGTTTTAGAAGCTGACTTTTCCTCAAAGCAACTGCTGGTATTACTGTGCTAAATTCTTGTCCTTCGATGATAGTGTCAAATCATGCAAAAACTGCAATGTTTTTTTTGCTTTCTCCAGCAAATCAACACAGCAATCCATTGCACAATAAGCAATAAATCCACTACATAACTGATGACAAATCCAGCTTTCGGTTTCACTCAATAGCATTAAAGGCGGTGAATCATCCAGCCAATTCCGGTGGTTTACAATAGCTAAAATTGAACTATAATTTTTGATATTTTTTGTGTTGATTTTGGGACTGCGTTTGCAAGGATATTCAACAAACACAAAAAGATGTCCCCCCAAAAAAAGTTTTTGGAAACTCTGAGTTTTGATCTTCCCGCCAAAACCACAGTTCTCTAAACTATTAGGCCTACCGTAATCTTATTAAACTATTAAGCCTAACTATCTCTAAACTATTAGGCCTAATAGTTTAGAGATAGTTAGGCCTAATTAGGCCTAAACTATTCAGAAATAAACTATCTCTAAACTATTAGGCCTACCACAGTTCTCTAAACCATTAGGCCTACTGTGGTTTTGGCGGGAAGATCAAAACTCAGAGTTTCCAAAAACTTTTTTCGGGGGGACATCTTTTTGTATTTGTTGAATATCTTTGCAACCGCAGTCTCAAAATTAAAACAAAAAATATCAAAAATTATAGTTCAGTTTTAGCTATTGTAAACCACTGGAATTGGCTGGATGATTCACCGCCTTTAACATTGGGAGTCTTCATAAACAGCACTAAATAACAAATACAAACAACTGTTTAAGCTTACTACAGGTATCATAACATGATTGCCTGAAAAAGAAAAATCGCATCAAAAAAACAACATAGTTTATGCTTTAAATGTACCTGTGGACTAGCCTATTGGTCTACACTCTACAAAATAGATCTACCAGTACCATAATGAGACGTGATGGTCAAAGCGTTTAAGGATTTGTTAACTGAGTAAACACCTAAAAAGAACTTTTGACATCTGCTTCCAGCTTTTAGCGTTTCTGCATTAAAACCCAGAACTGTCATCATCAAAACAGATTATGGCAAGTTTTTAGTGGTAGGATCTAAACAAATCATTAATTGCTAGTAAATAGGCTAAGTAAGTACTACTACGTTTTTGAAGAAATGACTAGTCTTTTCATTTCCGAATTCGATCTACTGTACTTCGTTTTTCACTTATACTTTACAAACTTTTTTCTCAAGATTGTTTTGTTACCTGAGCTAATAGTCTAGACTCTTCTTCACGAGTATTGCATGATAATATAATATAAACTCAATCTTTGTTTTACCCGTAATTTCAGCGCGCTATGACGATACAGAACCTGTGATTACTATAATAGCGCTTCAATAATGAAGTACAAAAAGCTTTCTGCTCATTGAATACATTTTAAACGTAAGTTATTAAAATTAGCCTATGAAGCAACCAGTCGCGAAGATTAGCAACCACTCGCGAAGGTTGGCAACCTTCGCGAGTGACGTAATCGACCACTCGCGAAGGTTGGCGAAGGTCGCCAATCTTCGCTTCGCGTTGCTTCGCGTCCAGTCTAAACGTACCTTTAGCAGCAATGCAAACTTCGCTTAGGTCTGATTAAGGCACTGTGTCTGCGATAGGTTTTGTGGTCGGAAGGATGTACTGATTTAGCAAAGAAGTCATACTATACAGCAAATGCGAAGTAATGGCTTTGAAGGAATGTTGAATTGCGACGCGAGGTCGCAATTAGCTTACTGAGTACTGGATAGGCCTATAGATAGTTTGTTGATGTCGCTTTTCATGGCATAGCTGTGCAGTAGCCTATTTGCATTGCAAATTAAGTTTAGCTGCACAGAGCTGGACAGCGCTATTTCGAGCTTTTAGCTCTCATCGGCAGCCCTCAGCTATCTTTTTCAAAGGTATTCCCAGCTGAACAAACATCTTGGCTTAACTGGCAAAGCTTATGGGCTTGCGCAGAGGCAGATGCTTAGTAGGGAATAAACGATTTTTCACTTGTGGTACTTTAGAAACAAGTGAAAAATCGCTGGATCCTTGTAGTAAGGACAGCCATAGGCTATCCCTACTACAAGGACTCCCCTCTGCGTGACCACGGAAATCAAAACTGCAATATCTTGACGTCCTTCATGGTCGACTCCTGGGAAGCCATGTCAACTTCTACTGGCAGTTAGGTGGCCATAACAACCACCAACCCTGCAGCTCCAATGATATTTCACATTGTAGCTCAAGTCAAGTATGCACAGAGCTGGACAGCGCTGTTTCGAGCTTTTAGCTCTCATCGGCAGCCCTCAGCTATCTTTTTCAAAGGTTGGAAGTTGACATAGCTTCCCAGGAGTTAGCTATCTTTTAGCCCTCAGCTATCTTTTGCAAAGGTTGGAAGTTGACATGGCTTCCCAGGAGTCGACCATGAAGGACGTCAAGATATTGCAGTTTTGATTTCCGTGGTCACGCAGAGGGGAGTCCTTGTAGTAGGGATAGCCTATGGCTGTCCTTACTACAAGGATCCAGCGATTTTTCACTTGTTTCTAAAGTACCACAAGTGAAAAATCGTTTAATCCCTACTAAGCATCTGCCTCTGTGCAAGCCCATAAGCTTTGCCAATTAGGCCAAGATGTTTGTTCAGCTGGGAAGCTGAGGGCTGCCGATGAGAGCTAAAAGCTCGAAACAGCGCTGTCCAGCTCTGTGCATACTTGGCTTGAGCTACAATGTGAAGTATCATTGGAGCTGCAGGGCTGGTGGTTGTTATGGCCACCTAACTGCCAGTGGAAGTTGACATGGCTTCCCAGGAGTCGACCATGAAGGACGTCAAGATATTGCAGTGAAGTTTAGCTATTAGATAATAAGTTAAAGACGACCTTAAAAAAAAAACAATACGATATTGCTGAATTTCTGGATTTATTTTTATCATTCTGCATTTGTATGCAAATAAGCCTAAAACTTTAGATTAATATTTTTTAAATAGGCTTTTAACTTACCGGTATTAATCAATGTAATATATTCCTTTCAATATTGTGAAATAGGTACCTTAGCCTAGACATAGGGTAAAGACAATAGCCTAGGCTTATATGCTGTCAGATCTTTCTGATGTTTTTCAATGCGCAAAGTTAGTAGGCCTATATACATAGGTGGGCACGGTACTTTGGAAAAGTACCGCGGTACCGGTACTCGGTACTTTGCTAAAACTAGTACCGCGGTACCGGTACTTTCAAATTAAAAGTACCGTGGTACTTTTGCGGTACTTTTTTAAAAATTAAAAGAAAAAAAATTAGACTGATTGACCTCGTTTACTAGATTGTAAATCATCACTTTTAGCAATTTGGTTCGTTTCCGCGACTAGTGCGAACTCTGTAGACCTACAGTTCGTTTTGGTCCTTTGGAGAAAGTTTGCCGTAGAATAGTAAGCAGTTGCAGTATTAGTATTACTACAATAGTGAGTACAGTACTAGCTAGTGATGAAATTGACTCGATAAAGTATCTAACTTACACGAACTACGGTCACCGGGCTACGTATTGTTCTAGAGCAGGGCTGCCCAATCTTTTTACTAGTACGGGCCACATTTACGAGAGAAAAGTTATTGCGGGCCAAATGCAATTTTATTAAGATTCAACTCCAAAGAATTGCAAGTTTGTTGTACAAAAATCGGTGCTCACTTTGGCCAGTATTTTGGGTATCTGTCCCCAAAAGTAAGTGAAGATAAAAAAAAGAGGTCTTCGCCGCAAATCGGTGTTGATTTCTGTCAGTATTTTGGGTATCTGTCCCCAAAAGTAAATGAAGACCAAAAAAAAAAGGTCTTCGCCGCAAATCAGATCTGATTTCGGCAAAACCAAACAGAAGAGGGATTTGGTTTAGACCTTTTTATTTGCCAGAAAATGCTAAGTAAGCCTTTCCATGAGGAAATCAACCGCGCAAAAAGACCTTGCGGGCCACACAAAACAGCTTCGTGGGCCAAATGTGGCCCGCGGGCCACGGGTTGGGCAGCCCTGTACTAGAGTATCTTGTGCCCAATAATAACCAAACAGCAGTCATCTCTAAAGCATCACGTGCGTAAGTTGACACAGAAGGATACTCTGACGATCATCAGCTCCCAATTATTGCACAAGTGACATTTACACAAAACTTAGAAATTGGGGGTTAAATTGCACTTTTGGCAAAGTGTACTGTTTTGATTTGTTTTTAGTCGATTCGTTGCTGCAGTTACTTTTTGCATTTCTTATTTAAAACTAGATGGGAGCTTACCAGTTGCCAGCCTATAAACGAACGACGCATGTAAATAGTGACCTCTAAAAAATTCTTTTATTTCCCCGTAATGAGAACAATTTCAAAATTACAGCATTTTTTGCTGCTGTTGTATAGCATATTTATTCTCTTGTCACAACACAGCGTTAGACGCTAATTATTGCACAATCCGCACACTTTCATTGTGATATATGCTTCGTGCCAGGAGGAATTTGTACCTGCTTAAGAGTTTCTAGTTTTCCAATCTCCTGTGAATTTCGATTTCTTACCACTGAATTTCTGGCTAGTTCGAAGCCACAAGCAGAGATAATCATCGTAAAGCGCTCAATCCAAGGACGCAACAACATAACCAGTGTGTGGGTTGAACACAGATTATGCAATTAGAGTTGTCACAGAAAAGCTTTAACACTTTTGGCCATGCTTTTGGGGGACTCTAAAGAAAATTCTTTGTCTCTTCTGATTATAAAAAAAATTAGCTTTTTGGCTAAAGCCGTTAAAATACAGGGTGAGCCAAAAGTAGGTGGACAGTAAAAAAAAATTAAGTGTAACTCCTAACAGAAAACAGGTAAAATTAAAGCAAATTTTAGAACTAAAATTGTAATTATATACCACAAATAATATAAAATAGCTCTAATTCTTGCGTTCTTCCGGTGAAGTCATTGTCACAGCAAGCTTGATCTTAAAAGCTCTGTTTTTATTGACGTTTCGTTGGTCATCACGACCAACATCATCAGAATACGAGCAACGATAAAGAACTACGACTGAAGCTACGTAGCATCAATATGAATTATTATATCATATTGATGCTACGTAGCTTCAGTCGTAGTTCTTTATCGTTGCTCGTATTCTGATGATGTTGGTCGTGATGACCAACGAAACGTCAATAAAAACAGAGCTTTTAAGATCAAGCTTGCTGTGACAATGACTTCACCGGAAGAACGCAAGAATTAGAGCTGTTTTACTTATGCGCGGTGAACATCAAACCTTTAGGCCTAGTTGGCCTATACCTACGTTTACAAATAATATAGTTGTAACAAAGTTAAAATGAACAATTCAATTAAAGTAACTGAGGCATAAATTTATTCCATACGCCGTCCGCCTACTTTTGGCTCACCCTGTAATTATTTTTTTGTTATGTTCAATTTCGGGGGTTCTAAATGAGGTGCAATCTTAAAAATTGATTTCTGGGGGATTAATTTGTGGGGTTTCAGGGGAGGTGGCACCCAAAAATTTCCAGAGACAAAACCGTGTTTTTTACTCGACAATTTTGCACAAAAACTAGATTGCGTTGTTTTGCCCTGTAGAACTTATTAGAAGAGCGTACAATGTTTAGGAAGAAAAAAACCTCATCGCGGCCAAAGCCAAAGTGGGGTTGGTGCAGATGAAAGGATTTTTGAGATAATTTTTCTGTATAAGTATTACCGGGTGAAATACTTTTGGCCGTATTATACACCGTTTGTGAATGAGAACATCTTCTTCGCCAAACGTTCCAGGCATATTTAAAGTCAAAAGCTAATATAAATGGATACCGGCAGGAACGTGCAGTGAATTTTTCTTCAAGCATGCCCGTAACCAAAAATCTGCAATGGAGGGGGGACGTTGCGGGGGTCTGGGGGCGGATCCCCCAACCACCGGAGGCAATTGGGGTCGGGGGCAAGGCCCCCAGCCACCGGAGGCATAGAGTGCAGGGGCGGATCCCCCAGCGCTCGAAACATTTTTATTTTTTTGGCAAAAATAACTTAATTTTAGGCCTATTTTGATAAAAATCAATGCTATTAATACGTGGCATAAAATTAGCAGTGCAAAAAAATCATTATACCGTACTAGTTGAATAAATGGTTTATGTGGGAGGTAGCTATTGCTAGAATTTCAGTTCTCTTATTTACAAGTTGGTAAATCATAAAATCCTATTTCGGTAGTTTAGTAAACCTCGCAAGAAGTAATCTATTTTAGCTAAATTTTATAGTGAAAGATGTATGCATATATAGGGGCCAATCGAAGGAAGGTCGAGAAAAGTTGTCGAGCATTTTTCAAAAAGCGATCAAATTTGATTACCAATTTTCGGCTATTCTTTATAGTCTTTTTTCTGATTTATAAGTTTTATTTTTGACAAATTAGCTCCCTCCCCCTTTCAATAAACATTTCAAAATATGCTTTAAATAATTTTTTGAATCTATTCTAGAGCAAAAGACAGTATCAGAAGTGCTAACAACGTAGTATTTTTCTTATTCTGCATTTTGGTCGGCAGGCTAATGGGGGGGCTATAATCACCCCGCGCTCCCTGGCTACGCTATTGTATTCACGCCTGATGTGATGAGTATTTATTGCGTAAGTCGTCTCTTACAATTTTTTCTTAGCGGTTTTGGTTTTGTTTCGCCGGTGCATGAATACTGGTAATGTATTATTTTGCCATTGCAAGAAAACGTCAATTTTTCAAATCGGCCAGCAAACTGCATACGCTAAGTCCCTGCGGTGGTAGTAGCGAGTAAGACCAACAATTAAACACTAAATTAAGAAAAAAGATTGGTTGTTTATCCAATTTATTTGCAAGCACTTTTACAACGTTTCAAGTTTTTAATGGTACGTTCTTAAAATCCGTACTAAAAAATAAAAAAAACTAAAGTACCGGTACGGTACTTCGGTATTCTTTGGCGGTACCGGTATCACAAAAGTACCGACGGTACCGGTACCAAAAAAGTACCGCGGTACGGCCCACCTATGCCTATATAACGACTACGGTTTGGATTAGCCAAAAAATTTTTTTGCAGTGAAGAAATATTTCTGTTGCCATCAATACCAGTATCTCGGTGCTAGCACGCTAGATTGCAGGTTAAGTTATTAAATTTAAGATAGGGCTAGGCTGTTCAATTTTATTTTTTAGCACTTGTAGGCTAGCTGTTATGATAGGTCCGGTAGCCTATGCATTTGAAATGAAAGATATCTTCATGTTTAACACTTCAATTAATACCAAACAGTTAAGGACGCCGGCATACTATAAGTGCAAACCATACAATTGCTTGAAGATGAGATGTTGATTCTTCTATCATTATTATTGTGGAGGTGAGATTGAGTTTTTTTTTTAGAAGCAATAAAATTTAAATTAACCTTAAAACATTCAGAAATTTTCCACCTTATTTGTTAAATTTTAATGGAGATTCAAGTGGCACAAATTCATTCTTATGCTAGTTGAAAGTTGTGTTTGTTATAGATTATGATTACTGAAATAGATATTATTATAGATATTATTAGATTTTAAGAAAGCTTTTGATACTGTCTGTCACACCACATTATTGAAAAAGCTTGAGCACTATGGAATCCGTGGCGTAGCACATAAACTATTGCACTCTTATTTGTCTGACAGACATCAGTACATAACTTCTTATGACATATGTTCTGAAAAAGTTCTCAATTGCTTTGGAGTACCTCAAGGGAGTAACTTAGGGCCATTGTTGTTTTTAATATATATGAATGATATTCCAAATGCATTAACTTCACCACCGCGATTATTTGCTGATGACACGTGCTTAGTAATCCACGCTGCAAATCCACGTACTCTACAAGAAAAAATAAATATTGAATTACTAAATGTTCATAAGTGGACAAAAGCGAACAAAATTACCCTTAATCCAAAAAAATCTTCCGCCTTGATAATTCCTCCTAAAACAACTCTTCCAGTTCCTGCAATTGATTTGATTTTCGACAACAATGTGATTACTATTAGTGATTCCGCAAAATACCTGGGCATTACAATCGATGCAAGATTAAATTTTAACGAACAAATCAATTCAATATCAAATAAAATAGCGAGGTCCATAGGTGTTTTGTCTAAACTAAAGCATGTCTTACCTTTCACTGCCTTACGAAATTTATACTATAGCATGATTCACCCACATTTACTCTATGGCATCTCAATTTGGGGAAACACGTCCGACAGATCCTTACAGCAATTGATAACCTTGCAAAATAAAGCTGTCAAAATAATTTCCGGTGGACAGTGGCGAGACCACGTTACACCTTATTACGAAAATCAAAAATATTAAAATTAAAAGATTTATATACATACGAGGTAGCAAAAATGATGCATAAACACTCACGCAAACAATTACCTAGCAGTTTCAACTCATACTTTGCTACCGTGAATGCGAAACACACACGAACTACGAGATTAGCTTCGTCTGATTTTAATTTGTTTCTCCCTACATATAGAACCAAAAAATTGCAGAGAAACTTCAAATATCAAGGAGTCAAAATCTGGAACTCGCTATCAGAAGAATTAAAAATTTTATCGTTCAATCAATTCAAAGTAAAATATAAACAAAAATTATTGTCAAAATATAAATGATAAATTGCATAATAATATTTTTGAACAAAAACTAAGCCAGAGGAAACATATTGCAATATTTTTTAAACAGTCTGTACGCCTTGAAATCTATGAATGCTAATATATAGGTGGCTGCTCGACTCGATGACCGTGAGGTCCCTTCGCAGCCTCCTGTTGCAATTCAAATGACTGCTTTTTGAATAATATATTGCCTTGCTTACTTGTTTATTTGTGCCTTAATTGCATTTCTCTTGAATTGTAAATAAATGTAAATGTAAAATTGGGTACGGGTGGTTTTCAAACAGACTTTTTTTGTCAAGTCATATCAAAAAAACCTTGAACTGGAGGCTAGGAATGAAAGCCCTAACTGCTAATTTACACAATTTAGTAAACATTTAGTTTTTTTGATAATTTTCTGTCTATGTCTAGTCTATCTGACAAATTGCATCATCTGGCGTAGGTATGGTGTTATATTTTTTTGAAAAATGGGGTTGAGAAACGAATGGACGTTTGTAAATCGTTAAATTTGAAGGATTTGATTAATTTGCTATTAAAACAAACAAGGAAGGAGAGAACCCAG